>BMAT01002748.1:51121-85239 GCA_019649035.1 Elysia marginata | reverse complement strand
TACTACTACTACTACTACTACTACTACTACTACTACTACTACGGTATTGATAATAATAATAATAATAATAATAATAATAATAATAATAATTATAATTGCTATAATCATTATTATAATTATCATTATAATTTTTATTATCACCAGCATCATAATTATAATAAATATAGTTATTATTATTATATAATTAAAATAACAATAACAACAACAATGAATATATACTAAGAAGAGATAATGACATCCCGGCAAAACAGAGCCATGCAGGCATACTTCAACACACTAACAACCAAATTCAGGGGACGACCATCAACAACACTGCCCATCATACTAAACAAAAAGAACTATCGCAGGCCTTTCCACAAATGAAACTAAAAACAGCCAAAGACCTACAAAACCTACAGTCACTTGCGCAGGATAGAGGCAACTGGAAGTCACTCACGGGGCGCATCACTGAATTTGCTCGGGCGTCAAGTTCCGACGAATTCGACGCGGGAAGCAGATAAGTCAGTAAGTCATGAAAAATTGGTATTACACAGCAGCAGATCCGCATAGTGTCTGGCATTATGGATTTAGTGCTGAGTCTTGTCGGCCCGGTGTCAGGATAATGTGACTGGGCGTGGTATATGCAAGCGCTCCTTACATCATAGTGCGGCAGCACGCTTTCAATTGTCCCAAGCACCGTCTCTTATATAACCTTGTAGTTGAAAAGAGACGTTAAAATTCAAACAACCCAACCCTTCACCATCTTGACTGTTTCTTTTTCGGCTGAGAGCAAGCCTGGCTGATAGTGAGAGCCGGCGGTTAGGCCTAGCTAGCCCAGCGTTTCCCCTTTTTCATTTGTTATCCCCGTAGGCTTCAAGTTGGGACATCGTGTGACGTCAGTACCTTCTGTAGTGCTATTAATAGACCTCTGTGGTCAAAAGTAAACAAAATCTTGCTTAATACGTCCATCCGCAAACATAATTATAGGAGTGGGAAGCGGTTTTTTTTTTTAATTTATTCTTTGTCTTCTCCTTGTTTGAAATTAAATGCTTTTTTTTTTTTTGCTACTGTTGTTACTACGACTAATAGCTCATTATTATTCTCGATGAGACCAAGAGATGCGAGTTATCGCATAAAAGTTCTCATCGTTATAATAATCCGATTCGTAAAGTTCTCAGCAAGGGTCACCATTTAAATATTTGTATGTGTGCTTTTGTATATATGTGGGTGGAATAATGCATCAAAACTGGTCTTACAGCATTGTTTTTTTTAAGCTGCGTATTATTATTTTTTTCTATCGAGCCACATAAAGAAATGTGCAATGTGAAAGAGGGAATGCGGGAGAGAGTGTGTTTCTCAAGTTGTGCCGTGGGTTTAGATCAAAGCAATCGTTTATAAATGTGACTGGCAAAGTAAAAAAAAAAACAACAAAAACTTTTCATTTATTTTTAACCTAATGGGAAATATTTTTTTTTCAGCCCCACAAAATTCGATTTTTTTCAGTAAAAGATTACTACAGGTCTTTCTTACGTAGGTTTGCAGTTACAACCTATCTCAACCGTTAATAAAATCATATATATTACAAGTTTTCTTAGAATTTCAGTTCGCATCAACCGTTAATCACAGTTCTATTCCAGTTTGTCGAAGGACCTTATAAAGACATCCTGGAGTTTTACCTTCTCTGCTTGTAAATAAATGTAAGTAACGGCCTGAGAGATAAAAAGAATCTATTTTACCGAACATCATTGATTTTGTTTTGAGGGCTTCCTTATTCTCTCACACGAGTATTATAATAACGATGAATGGTTTGCGGCATTCTTCGTTATTAGTGTTATTGGTCTGATTGTGGGCCTGTCTTAGCTTAGAAAATTACAATTTCTAAGCAGCCCCGTGTTTTGATCATGGATAATTATAGGCCTACAGTGGGGTGCTTGCCCCTCCCCCTCCCCTCCCTTACCCACCCAGACCATCAACAAGTAGTATAGCCTAGTAAACTGTTGCTGATCACATGACCTTTTTTGATTATAAACATCAGTCTCCACTTCCGCTAACGTAGGCTGGAGCCAGCTAGGCCTAGGGTAGACAGGTACCGATACCATGGTAAGTAGACTCTAAGTGTTTTTATATTTTTTAGATTTTCTAAGTGCAGTACCACGTAATTTTAGACAATTCTTGGTAATGGTGCAGTTGAGCGTCGGCCGCTTTTGTTTACTGTATCGGTTCATTGTTCAGGGTGGGCAACAGCGAATAATTATATTTTCGGAAATCGAACTATTATTTTTCGAAACCAATGTAGAGTCTAGATCTATGCCTAAATAATTATGCACCACATACAATCATTAATTGGATTTCTACACAACGGTAAGAAATTCTATTATTACTCCGTAATTTAATAGCTTTTTTTAAAGAGCAAAACTGGTTTGATTCCTATTGCCAAGATTAGACCTAAGCCTACCATTTATCGGATCCTGATTATCGAATACTTGTCATAATCCATTTGCCCATGATTTGGCAGGGCCGACGCTCAACTGCACGATTACCCAATTCTTCTATAAACTGGCATAGTAGGTCCTTTAGCTTTTGCACCAATTGTTCCACTATAGTGGAAAAGAGCCAGACCTAATCTAGATTTAGATGAAGTCCTACTCTCTGGTGCAAGAGGTATAGAAATAGGCATTAATAGATCTAGATCTAGATCTATGTATTACTAAGTATAGATTCTAGATCTAAAATGTAAAGTTGATTGGCTCTGAATGTAGCCTTTTAGTTTAATTTTCCTGTTCTCTCGTCATAGGCTTTAAAAGAAAAAAATTCACGGGTTTGCCATGTCCTGTTGTGTTACAACCAAAGTTCCTATCAGACTGGGCAATTTATTTCCACATTAAAGAAAAAGCATAGATGGGCTAGCCTGGGGTAGAGGAGATGTTTGTTAACATTCGATTAGATGTACCAACCTAAGGCTGGCAGTCAGGTGTCACTGTCTACTGTAACGCATCAAGCCAATGATTCGTATACATGTGCAATTGCTGAATTGGCGGTTGCAGCTGTGAACGAAATGAAAGTGTTGCAGCTCTAGAGACGGGCCTGAAACAATGTAAATCTCTGACTAGCTAAAACTAGGCTTACATTGGACTTATTTATTACTGTGTTGAACATCATGTCAGCCCTAGATTCTAAATCGAGACTCTTACTTAGTAGGTCTGCCTATATCTATTCTATAGGCTATATTAATAAAGTACTAAAGTAGGCCTGTAAAATTTGTTGTAACCTAGGCTAAGTGAGTAAATCAGGTCATAATGTTTCTTTTATTCCTTCTAAAGGCTTAAAAAATAATATGTTATTATTAAACTTTTTTCTAGGGATGACGGCCCTTCAAAAGAAAGAGTCAAGTCCAATGACGCTGAGTTGATACTTCGGATAGCCTAGATTTTTAGTGATCATCAAATTACCTTAAAGCTCCACATCCATCTGCCTTGTTGTGCATTTATTCTTCGCTCCAGCAAGGATGTGGTTGAAATTATGCTTCCTGTTACTTTACATCCTCCTGCTGTTTGTACTGGCTCGCATATTTGAGGCCCTAGCCTGGTGTGAGCTTGGTCTACCTGGGTTGCCTAGCTGCTCCAGCCAGCAATGCCGCTTGCTGGATCCAGTACTGCTATCTGTGGTACAACTGAAAGCTCTGCTTGATCAGCGAGGGCTTAGCTATGAGGGTGTTGTGGAAAAATCTGAGCTTACTGAACTTGTCACTGTTTCAGGTTAGTTAAAATGTATATAGTTTGAATCTTATGATGTCAAGATGAAAATGTTTTGCTTTGAAATATATTTGATTAATTTTATCACTGAAATCTAATCAGAATCTAATAATGCTATAATTGAATACAATATAGTTTAACTTGACCACTTTTAAAGCAGTATTCAAGAACAAAGTTTTAAAATGTTAAACTTAAACTAAAGTCTTATTCTTACTGTATTTTACTATACTCTGGAAACTTATTAGGAATATAATATAATTACCTGTAGGCCTACTCATAAACGTTTAAGTCTCATAGTTCTTTAACCCCTTCGTAACGTTGGTTTTGTCGATCGTCATGACGTGGCAGTTTCTGGTTAAAGAGTGGGATTGTCCTAATATTTTTAACATAACTAAACTCCAATTATAAAGTCAGATTTTAAATAATTCTGCATTAAATGCCCCTCTTATAAATGCAGTGCAAAACACAACCTAGATTGTATGATTAAGCGTCACGGGGAACAACGAAATCCACTGATTTGAGGACGTACAACATACGTCGTGCCAGCATCTTGTCATGATAAATAGGACGTACAGTGTGCGTTATAGGTCACAAAGGGGTTAATCATCAGGCTTTTCTCTTGGAAACATTAGGTTTATAAATATTCATTTCGTATGGTCTTCTTGAAAAAAATGCCCACTTTTCCAAAACTTTGATACTGAAAGTATATTTATAACTATTTCAGCTGGTCAAAATGCTGCAATTATGATTACCATTGAATATCTTAGTGATGCATCTGAAGGAAACGATAAAGAGTTCCTCATCTTTTTTTACTTATCTGCTCTTTTTTTATCACTCTTAAGAGTTATGTTCAAGCTTAATATTTTTGTCATTTTGTCCTCTATTAGTAAATTATAAAATATTTGAAAATCTTGGATGATGAAAACAAAGAGCCTATTACTGTATTAGTTACCATTTTAACCTCTTCATGATAGAGGTTTTGTCGATTGTCGTGATGTGGTAGTTTTTTGTTAAAGAGTTGGATTATTCGTATATTTTTAGCTTTGCTGAATTCCAAATTTCATAATGTTAAATTTTATATAACACTGCGTTTAAAAATGTATCTTTTACGCAGTACATTGTATGACTAAGTCACAGTAAGTGTCATAGGGAACTGCAAAATCTGCTGATTTTAGAACAACGTACGTCATGTCTGCACCTTGTCATGGAAAATAGGATGTAAGGCGTATGTTATAGGTCACAACGGGGTTAAATTGAACTGGTACTGGTATCATGGATTCAAATGTTTTGTTAAACGAAACTTTGTTCCTCAAAGTATGAATGACAGTTTTAGAAAAGGTTACGTAAAACTAGTGAATTTCAATTATCTTTTTTTTTGTAAAACGCTAAATGCAAAAGCTCTGAGTAAAAAAATCATGTAAAATAAAATATTTCAAAAGTCCCTCTTTTTCTTGTTGCCATAAAGTTTCCATCACACCGGACAAAAGCACCAGCTAATTGTATTCTAACAACATAAGTATTAAGAAGTATTGAATCAAGTATATGTGTCTCGCATTTTGTCCAAATGAGTTGTAAGTCGAAAGGCCTAGTTTTGAATTATAGGCTTTCAAACTTAAGTGGGTGGTTGCAAGTCAAATTTTTATTTAGATTTCAGTAATCAGATATTGACGGTAAAACTATTTCTAAACAATTTTCACACCTGATTCATGTTGAAATTCATGCTTTATGTGTTTAATTTCAATTAATTGGTTGCTAAGGCCTCTACACCTTTATAGTGTCTAAATTTTAAATGCAATTTTCTCCCCTCTCTGAAATTTCACAAGTCCTAACCCTGCCGACTTCAAATGGCTATAACTTTATACAGAAGCATGATAGAGCTTTTCTGTTTGTTGTATTTGAAAGTGAAGAAAATATGCTTTTCTGTGATACCAATATCTGATTACCTTCCACTTTCAACTTAAGCCTCATTTGGACTGGTTGCAAGACATATGTGTTTTGGATATATCAAAATAGCTCTGCTGGCATAACCGGCAAAGACTTAATTCTACTCATTTACTCCTTTACTACTAATACATTACTAGGTCAAGTCAGTGTTGAAGATGCAGAACACAGTCAACTGGATGATCTGTCAGAGGTGGAGACCAACTTTACATCAGGTGCTCACTTTATAGAGCAGGTTTGTTAACTTTATAATTTGTGTTACTGGTCCATTTTAAAACACCTCACTGGTTTACAATTACACTGCTTTGAAGAGAGTTGCAAAATCTCAGTGAACACCCAGTGTAGCGGGTCAATATTCAAAGACCTGGTAATTTTATTTTCTGACATGTAATGTATACATAATTTCAGGTGAAGTCTTCCACAACTGCTTTTGCATGGAACACAGCAGATCATTATCACTGCCTTTAATTTAAAATACATAGCCAGAAATTATTTCTCCCTTTTGATATTCTTCCATTTTACTGGAATGGCTGCTCATTGTTACTTTTCCAGTATGATAAAAAAAGAATTACTTTAAAAATGTGGGAACTAAAATATAGCTTTGCAGGGGAAAAATATATATATGAAAGTAATATTAAGTGTTGTTTGGCTCAGTTAAAAAAAGGATCATATCTGACAGCAGTCAAAACAGAGAAGAGATCATGCTTGTTTTCAAATATAATATAAGGCTTGGGTGTTTTAAGTCTGATATCCCAGGGTGTAGTTTTTTTTAACCATGTTTGATGTTGAGTTATTCAGCTAAATGAATAAAAGAAAGCATGAAGACAGAAATATGAAAACAAGAGGAGACACTCGAAGATTAATTCCTGTATTCATGTCTTTTAGTTGAATTCCAATCGCGCAATCTATACAATTTAATTTGTCTGTAACTTCCATTAATATTATGCAAGAAATGACAACGATGTCTCTTTACATGTAGGTATAAATGCAAGCAATTAAAAATTTTTATGTTTAAGTCAAACTTGATGCCTTTTCCTCTCTAATTGTTGAGATTTTCTTCGTTTTATATTTAGGTGGAAGATGCCAAGGATAGTGTGTGGCTAGTCCGTGTGGTTGGCATTCCTCAACTTGGCAGAGGGTCTCATCTCATCGGCGACTCTAGATGGAAAATTTTGAAGCGCAAGCTGATCAGGTTTGGAGTGCGCATGGGTCATTTAGACTGCGCATTGGACTCAAGGTTAGAGTTGTGTGCAAGTAGTAGCTGTTAAGAAAGAAATTACATCTATAGTGTCTCGCACTCAAATTTTAGATCAGAGAGTCAAATATATTCTTGATTATTTTTGTATTCTGAAACCGTTATGCTTTTTTTACATGAATATTACTAAAATTGGTGTTGGTCAGGTTTTATTTATTTTTCTATTTTGCAAGCAGAAGCACAGATTAGATAAGAATGAAAGATATATATATATATATATATATATTGCCTGTTTTTTTTTAATCTCATCACCTTTTTATGTGAACAGAAGAATTGTTTTATGTGAATGTTCCTTTGTTAATTTTAAAGAAATTGGTGTGGATTTATAGAAGTCACTGCTCTTTGATTGAGTGATTGAAAATTATAAAATTTATTTCATAAATTCATTTTTGTTTGTGCAGTTTTAAAGTTAACAATAGAGACCTTTAGCACACGTGCCGTGTCTCACTACGCGTACCTGAAAATCGGGAAAGCAGATTGAGAAACTATAAAAATAATGAAACCAGTTTCTAAAAATAGACCCACAGACGTTCTATTTTTAGAAACTGGTTTCATTATTTTTATAGTTTCTCAATCTGCTTTCCCGATTTTCACGTACGCGTACTGAGACACGGTGCGTGTGCTTAAGGTCTCTAGTGGCTGAAGATTGCACTTCATTTTGGTTTTCAATACAGTGGAAACCTCCAAAATTGAATTTTGAAATTTTTCAAATTTCTTGTAATTCAAAGTAATCTACCTTTTTCTATTTGGCTTTGTTAGATTTGAACTCATTATTCAAAGTTCATAAGGTTCAGTTCTCTTAATTTAAAGTTTATATTGAGGCTTGCAGAAAGTTTTCCTTCTAATCCCAAACAGTTTTACTTTTCCAAAGCATGACAGTTTTATGATAAACACTTACTGCACAAAGCTGCCACCCAAGAATCTACACAAAATTGTCCTTGATAGAATAACTTTGTTTCTGCCTTTATGCAAGGGTGGGGTGAGAGAGGAAGGTTCTATAGAACTGAGAAGTGGCTTAAAACATAAACATGGCTCATTAAGTATAATTCAAATCCTCTTAAATCGAAGTTTTTCTGCACGTCCATGAGATTTTGAATTATTAGGTTTCCACCGTAGATATGATTTTATTCACCTAATGACTATCAATCTAAGTTTAATTCCCTATTCTGTTAACAGGTACTGTCATCGGAAAAGCTGGCACTCCAACTTTGTCCTGCTTGCCTTACCATCTCAGCATCAGAAAAAGGCTAATGTGGCCCTATACAATTTCTCTGGTTCACCTGTAAGGGAGACAGCACTCCTGCG
Organism: Elysia marginata; assembly: GCA_019649035.1. Classification (NCBI taxonomy): domain Eukaryota; kingdom Metazoa; phylum Mollusca; class Gastropoda; family Plakobranchidae; genus Elysia; species Elysia marginata. The sequence continues at coordinate 77,007 of BMAT01002748.1, read as the reverse complement.
CTGGGTTAGAGACAAGTTGAATGAAAAGATAGATCACATTGCTAATATCAGTGATTTCACTTCTCACTGGCAGCATTTGGGGAGGAAAATCCACTTGGAACCTGAGGTGCGAGTTGTCCTCTTCACACAGTCAGAGACCACGCCTCTCTTCTATTCTGCACTAAGCGTCAAATTTCCTGGACGTGTTAAATTTGGGCTTGTTTCGTTGAACCAAAGTAACAAAAATTTCTCCAAATGGCAAAGACTCCTGAACCATTCAAAGATAACTAATTTACCAGCTTATGTAGTTTATACTGCTGAAAAAAATTACACATATGGTGCTCGCCATGGAGAACCCTATTCTTTTGTTGGCATGGAGAGGTTTTTAAAGTCACTTTACCCCTGCTTAAATGATATTTTTATTATAAGCTTCTGTTTAGCAAATGCAGTATCTTGGTTAGAGTTGTTCATTTCAAATTGTAGCTTCACAAAACGTTTTAAAAAGTTTGCTTGGTGTGTTTTCAAGTACAACTTGATGGTCATTTTGCTTTGGCTACCCATTATCGCGATTTTTCAAATGCCATATTTAGATCAATTTCCCTTGCTAGCTCTTAAAGGTGCTCGAACTTTTAGTATGTCAAATTTAGGTCAAATGCTTCGTGGAGACTACCACTATTACGTCAACCATCCAGTCTTCCTGTTTTTGACCTTTGCAACTTTTGTTACAGTTCTCACTTTACTGTGTAAAAGGTTTAGATCAGAAGAAATAGATGGAGATACTGACTGGTTTAACTTCAGTCAGATGAGAACACTTACTCACTTACGACCCAATGATTTCTTTGAGCCCATGCGTGTAGGTGGTTATGATCTTTTAGGTGGTCTGGATGTCTTTGGATCTCGCCTTTCTCAACCATCTATCTGGCTATCTCCTCCAATATCTCCTGAATATATTCAGCACTTACCTACCTGGAAATTTCGTCCAGTCTCTCTATCTGAGAGGGCCCAACTAAATGTTAAAGCGGTTGAAGCCACCCTTATGTTGGAGGCATCTGGTTCACAATCTTCAGAGATTTCAGTTGCATCACAAGAAAGTGAATATGATCAAGTTTGTCCAACAGCTGCAGGGAATTCCACAGCTAAAAACCAGTCCTCAAAGATTTCTGAGGAGTCACGTACAAAAGACAATCCCTCTTCTTCTGAAAATGTTTCTGCAGCAACTCTAACTTCTTGTAATCCCCAACTTTTAAAAACTGAATCTCTTGCGGCATCTACACAGTGTCATAGAGATTTTTATTCCCGACATGTAGAGGAGGGGCAGGTCAAGTGTTTACGCTGTGGAAAGATCCGAGTGGAGTCAAAGCCAGGTAGTGGGAGAATACAATTGCACAGCACTTTGCCCTCCTCAAATGATTTGGACTTGGAAAGATCATCACCAGTTTCGTCTAATATGGATACAAACTCAAGTAGCCCCAATGTCCTTTGCAGTACTTGCCTACAAACTCTGCAACATTCTGGAACATCTAACTCTCCCCAAACTCATTCTTATGATGACAGTAACTCTAGAACAGGAATGAGATGTTCAGCACACACCCCTTCATTGGGTGTTGAGGTCTCCCTCCCCCATGAAAGCCATCACAACTCCAAACCGTACCCTTCAGAAACCTCAGGAGCAGTGTTGCCATCCAGGAGCCAAGCTGGAGGCAACTTTCCTGCAGGTTATCTAGAGAGCTACCAGTGTGTTATATGCTTAGAAGAGTATCTCCCACTAGCATCACTCTGCGGGCTTCCATGTGGGCATGTCTTCCACGAAACCTGCATCATCTCATGGCTGAATAGAGATAAACACTTCTGTCCTATGTGCCGATGGCCATCTTATAGGCCCCATCCCTCTCAGTCTCAGCATTCTTAAGGAAGTTCTTTTTCTGGCTTTAAAAAAGAAATTTTGGGGGAAATCTTTTCTTTACTGCACATATACGCTAATTTGTAGTTGGTAGTATATACATGTAGATAAATTTGTAGAAAGACTGATTCAGTGATTGTTTGGTAAATTGGCAAAGGTTTTAAAGTCCCAATCAAATTTCATTTACTTTATTTATCGATAATCGTTAGGCCTGAGTTTCTAATGGTTAGGATTAGCTTAGCGCTTCACAATATTGCAATCATTTTTTTGCTTATGCCTCATCAAGTGTTTGAACCACATATACTGATTTTTTTTTCCAAAAAAATATTTACCTATACTGGGACCTCGAAAATCATATATTTATAGATTAACACGCCCAAATCTTTGCAAATTTTGATTTTGTACTTGGCTGCACAAACAATAAAAATATATTTATATTATAGAATACTTTTTAACTAATGAAAAAAACTATCAGTTTTTGTTATTTGGGTTTTGATAAAAAATTTAGAGTGCAGTACTAACATCAGTATTGTTGTGTGATAGTTTAATGATGCCCACTAAATGTAAGATAATAACATATCAAATTAAATGAATTTATTAACCTTATTCTTTTCACAGAATGTCCTTTTTTTCTAAGTTAAAATTAGTTTTAGTTATCTGTTGATTGGCTAAGCCCATATTTTATTGCAACCAGTGCAAATAAGTTGGATGTCCCATCATATTTCACATTATAAGACGTTGATATTTTGAACAGTCCTTTTTCTGAACTTTAAAAAAACCCCATGAAATTATCAGAATTTTGTAGAAAAATATTAGAACCTTTTTTATTTGAAGCATGAAGATAAAAGGAATAAATTAGTTTACAAAAGGTGTTTTCATTAATTAAAATTTTGACATCGGACCTATTTGTAAGACATATATCAACCAAGCTGGAGGTTGATAAGATGCGGGCATTTTTACATATTATAATGATTAGTAAGACTACAGTGTCTTAAACTAAAGGGTCAAAGAAAAAGTATTGCTCTCCAGAAATCAAAAATAAAGTAAAGTAAACAGTTCCCCCCATTTCCCTTTGAAAAAAATCCCCCTTGAAATATTTAGTATGGAGTGGTAAACAACAGCAATGATTTTGGAAAACATTTAAAACTCCTATAAACATCTGTTTCAGTTTCTTCAAGGTTTCTCATATGGTTATTGAAGTAACAGTAAAAGACCTTTGCGATTGAAATGTGTAGTCTCTATTTTATTATTAAAAAATTTTATAAATAAATTGAAATTTTTTGTAAAAGAAATAATTTGTAATGCAAAAAATTTATCAGTGGTGCTGTGGTATCTCTGAAAATCCTCTAAATTTATTTTCAGGGCAACATGAATACAAAGTTGATTTAAAACAAAATACAACTTCTAGTCATTACACAGTGATAAAGCTTCTTATAATAGCGAAATGAGTGTTTTATATCATTATCAATGATAAGGGGTCATATTAATAGAGCAAGGCATGCTCACTCTCAGATTTTCTTCTGCCCGACATTTTTTGGCTGTGAATGTGATTTCTGAAGAAAAAAAAAACCTGCTTTTTTCCCAACCTTCCTTGTTTATTTAGTAATATTCAAACATTTATGCATTAAGATTAAACACAAAATAGCATTTGCAAATCATAAGCTTCAAGCTTTAAGGTACAGCGTTTTGTATTGCCTTGCAAATTTTTTGCATCCTATTTTTTGGGATTTCCTATGTGATGATATAAGTCTTGCATTTTTAATTTGTGATAATATTACTGGGTCAAGGGAAAAGTAGCACCCTTTTTTGTGTAAATTGATAAGTAAACAGCTTGAAACTCTAAACATCAAATTACACGAGTTTGTTTTTTAACTAAAGCTGGAAAGATTCTTGACTCCTTTTGTGGAAGGCCATTTAATGCCATTGTTTTCAAGCTTTTTTTTTAGTCAAGCATATAGAACTGTACACAATTGGGGCTTATTTCGCCCTTTGTTTTGTTGTTCAGCACAGTTATAAGTTTATTTGGTCACTATCATTGTGTCAAATTAGAAAAAAATAAATGATCTTTAACTGGTCCTAAAATGGCAAATTCTGTAAAAAGTAAATCAAACCTTTTCATCAAGTGAATCTTGGGTAACTTTTGGCCCCATCTTTGTTTTATAGTATATTGTGATGCTACAAAGATTATGAAACAAAATTGGATTTTTTGGTCTTAATTTTGTCAGTTTGTGATATCAACAGGATGCTGCAAAGTTTCCATTACCGGTATTGAATGCAATTTTATTTTTTTTCATAGCATTTTGTCATGGATTTTGTTAAACAACTATTACTTATTTTTCAATACAACTCTCTCTATTGAATTTTGTAAACAAAAAAATCCTCATACTAATAGCAATGCAGGTGCTTTAAAATACGCTTTTATGATTAAAAAAAATAGAGCTGTTTCTAGTTCTACCCTTTTTTTTTATAGGAAAGACAAAGTAGATGTACAGTTATTTCATTTTATAAGTGTGAAACTTATCTTGAAGCTTATTTGAACACTTTTGAAAATTTTGCCTACCCCTTGCTGTGATTTTGTTAAAATGCTTCTAAAGTTGATCTGATTATTTCAATAGATTTTGTTCATTTATTCTCACTTATAAACTCCCTGTGTTTTAAGACAATTTGATGAACTGGAAGGATGAAATTTGAAAATATCAAAATGAAGCACAAAATATCTCTTTATCATTATGAGCAATAAGAATAGTATTGTGTTGTGATCTTTCTACTTCTTGGCCTATACTTTACAAAGACTGCTTTTCACTATTGCTTACTTGTTACAAATTCATGGTTAAGTCCTCATGGTAAAGAAAATTAACCCTCAGAAGGCCAACTATGGGGAAATCAAACATTTTTTCTGATAACAATACATTTGTTTAAAAGCTCTTTTCTCTGTATATTTTTACATATTTATTGTGAAGTTTGGTCTTCTACTGAAAAAAAAAAGGTTAAACTTTATCATGAAGTATAAAAATGCTCATTATAACACCAAATGAATAAGAAAAAATGAGAAAAAGTCATCGAATTTCTAAAAATTGTTGATCTTCTGAGAGATAATGTTGCTTTTGGCACGTATCTTTTCTAATTGATCTGATGCTTAAGTTTTGCTTACTCTACAAGAGCCTCAGTCTGAGAACAAGGAACAGGGCCTTAGTTTTGTTAGTTTGCCATTGCGTTCCTTGCCGAAATTTACTTTCAGCAAGTGAGACCTAGTTTCCCATTAAGTGCTGGGTGGGCACAGGGGAGCAAATGTCTCGCATTCTGTCCAAATGAGTCGTAAGTGGAAAGGCTTAGTTTAAATATAGGCTTTTAAAGTTTAGTGGGTATTAAAAAGTAAAAAATTTTTTGTGTTAGGTATTGAGATAAAACCATTTCTAAACAGTTTTGACACCTAATTGATGTTTAAATTTCATTTTTTGGGTGTTTAATTTTAATTGGTATGATTGCTAAGGCCTCAATACCTTTATAGTCGTCTACATTTTAAATGCTGTTTTCTCCCTTTTCTGAAATTTCATAAGCTGTAACCCTGTCGACGTCAAATGGCAATAACTTCATGCAGAAGGATGATAGAGCTTTTCTATTTGTTGTATTGAAAATAGAGAAAATAAGCTTTTCTGTGATACCAATAAATTATCTGACATAGTGACTATCTTCCAATTTCGACTTAGACTCATTTGGACTGGTTGCAAGACAAATAAAGTTTGCCTGAACTGGGGATCAAACCCAGACCTCTTGAATAGTTGTCAACCACCCTACCAATTGCACAACCACTCACCCCAATCTAATGCTATATTACGTTAATGCTTGGGTGATGTTGTTTTCCATTTCCTCCAACTTATAAGGGTACACAAGTCCCCAAGCAAACATTTTTTTTTAATCTGAGAAGCTTCCTTTAACCAGGGCTTATTTCATAGATTATTCCAAACAAAGATCATATATAGACAAAACGCCATGATTCTCTCCCAATGTAAAACCCAGATATTGTTGTGCTTTTCTTAATATTATCTTTACTTCATTGGTTACGCTTTTTTACTTTCTGCATATGAGTTCATTTTACATACACATATACTGTGTTACTGAGTAAATGCTAACTACCACAAATATCCATAGGATATTGCATCAGCCGCATATATATTCTTGTAAAGCATGTGGTTTGTGCAGACATGTCAATCTCAAATAAACTATATCCTTTATTGCACTGATTAAAAAGTTTTGCTTCAATTTGTCATGATTTTCAAATTTGTAAAACTAGAAGTAAATACTAAATTGTATAAGGCAAGGTTATTTGGAGAGATTGTAGTATGGGAACGCAAAGTGGTAGATGTGATTGTTAAATCCTTATGAAGTATTATAGTGGCAAAAAGGATAAATCAAGCACCTTTTGTCTTGTTCCAGGGTAAATGAGTACGGTATCGCAATTTTTACCTTCAAAGGCTTTGCTATTTACAATGAAGTAAATAAAACATTTTTCTAAGCTTCCAAACATAAATAAATCATAAAATTGTAAATATTTTGTAGAAAAATATTACACTTTTGTTTTTAAATTTAAAGTATAGATCTAGGAGAAAAAAAAGAGAAAACCTCGACCTTCATGTTAAATGAATGTAAATGGTGTTTTTTCAAAAACTTAACAAACAAAAAATGTCCTACTTCCGACTTATTTGCCCTGAAAGCAAGACATTTTTATTTAGATTCCTTCAAATACATATAATAATTTGCTAATCTTATTCTCTGAAGGTTTAAAATAAAAAAAAAAAAAAACTAATGGTTTAGGTCAACTAGAGTCATAATGTTTTTAACGTTTTCAAGGACTTAGAGTACATTAGAGTACAGTTTTAGAAAATATTAACCTCTCAATACTGTACATCAAAATTTTGACTTGTGCTTGAATCACACTGGCTGCCTCACACACTTTCCTCTTCACCACATAAAGACAGTAAAAAAAGCAAACCAAAAGAAAAAAAAAACTTTCAAAAGTACTTGTATGCATTAGCGTTGGAAAATATCTTGAAGTCAACACCTTTAAGGGAAAATCTTGCCTAAAGTCAACTGTATTTTGTGCTTCTTTCTATTTTCGTAATGGTTAAAGTCAACCCTTGCTTGAGGTCTACATATTTTGCGGTTCAGAGGTGTTGACTTTTTCATACTGTACAGTTTAGATGTCGAGTTTAGAATTTTGAATCTCTTTCTTCCGGCTCCCTACTCATGACAAAATGGGCTGATCTTACCTAAAGCTATTTCCATGGCTGTGCCCTCACCACAATAGTCAATTGATCAAGACTTTTAGAACTCAAATACCTATCGTCTATGGTAGTGCATAATAGGTGTGAAACTTTTCAATCTTTCAAGCTTTTCCCCCATAACAGACTTTTCATATATTTCATGTAACTTTTAGTTCTAGGCAATCCCATGCATTCTATAATGGGCTTTATTCATTTGGTTTGCGTTAGTTTGTCTGATAATGTTGCAAACTGGGGCATTGGTAACAAGCCTTAGGATTTTGTTTTATTATGTAACGGCAACCAGGTTTTATTACGTCTATGTCCCCACAAATTTTGTGTAAAAAGGAAAAGACCAGAATTGCTTGTTCACGGAATAAATAGTCAAACACTTATTTATATGAAAGAAATAATCCAACTGCAGTTATACAATACACTCATGCAAGAGACTTTTAAGTGCAAAAATAGTTTTGAACAAAATCAATTTCAGGTGTAGGGCCTACATACATTTTAAAAAACAGTTACCTCCCCTTCAAAATTTTGAATAATTCTCAGACTTAGACCGTTTTGCACAAGACCATCAGTATACTATTAAAATGTCTAAGCATAAAAAGTAAAAAAAAAATATAAAGAAGGTAAAGCAAGCCTTTAGTTTACGAGATATTTCTCTTTTATTATTTTTGTTTTGAATACCAGACATTATTTCACATTAGTTTATAATATAAATGTCTTGCAACCTGTGCAAGTGAGTCGGATTTTACAATTTTTACATAACAGCTTCAGAGCGTTGATACTTTGAATATTCATTTTTTTTCTGGGCTTCCAAATGTTAAAATTGCATGAAATTAACAAAATTTTGTGGGAAGATATTGGGATAAGAGAAAAAGAGGAATAAATTTACATTTTCCCTGACATCCAACTCATTTGGACTGATAGGCAAGACAAACCAGTTACATGTTTTGCAGTGTTTACAAGATTATTTTTTCATTACTTTTTTACATTCACTTAAAAAATTGAGACTGGTATTGAAACAAACTCTCACACAAAGAAAAGAAATGCAGTTCATGATTTATGGAAAAAAAATGCTGTTCCCGATTGATTTTTTTTACATGGTAGATACATTTTAATTTATATGTATAAATATAGCTGTTGATGAGTGTGTTGAAAAAAAAAAACAACAGAAAAAGTATGTACAGCATATATGTCTTGCAAATAGTGTGAATGAGTCAGAAGTTGCAAATTATTACAATACAAGGTGTTGATATTTAAAAAAAAAAACACTTTTAAACCAGAAAAGTTATTCAAATATTATGGAAAGATATTAGAAATCATGTGACATAAAATGTAGAAACAAAGATAATAAATCTACCTTTGATGACATTTCTCAAAACTAAAATTTCCAATTTCCAACTCATTCATTCTAGGCCTTGAGAAATATTGTTGTTCTATCCACAATTGTCAGATGCCGGAGATATATCTTGTCTACCTCTTGTAAATCAACAAGAAATATTAATTGATGCCATGAACACGCTATAAATGATTACAACATACAAAATGATAAATATATTAATAATGAAGCACAAGGCCATTTATACGAAATTTTCAAAATTACAGTTAAACTTATGATAAAAATGCATTTACATCATTCAAACTGCATTCAGATTTCCAATAAGATCTCTCTTTTGTTTTACAAATTATACTCATTATTCAAAATAAAATTTTATTCCTGTGGAGTTTGATATATCTGGACTGAATTGTTCAAATTTTTTTCCATCTGTTGTCTGGTTTAATAGATTTTTTTAACGTCCCAGTCAACTTGAGGTTATATCAGAGACGGCGCTGAAGACAACTGAAAGAGTGCTGCCACACTGTGATGTAAGGAGCGCTAGCATACACCACACCCAGTCACATTATCCTGATACCGGGCCGAACAGACTTAACACAAAATCCATAATGCCAGACACTAGGCGGCTCAACTGCTAATACCAAATTTAAAGTCCTTCGTTTGACTTGGCCGGGGATCGAACCGTGCACCTCCCAATCTCTGAGTGAGTGTCTTACCGCTAGGCCTGACCAGTCCAGCTTTTACGGAGCTGCAAACCCCTAATCAAACAGGTCTAGTACTTTAAGACCTTCATTTCAGTATTTTCCAAAGCATTTTGGTGCTAGCTTCAAGAACAAAGTCCAATCCTTGATATTTGAAGTTGAACTGTCTCTACTTTCGATTGATTACTATATAAAAAACTTATGTTTACCCAAAAGACATAAACTTGTTTTTTTTTATTATCTGGTGCATTTTCTAATCTTATAGGCCTAGACTTTATAATTTCTCTTCAATTTTATTAATGACAAATATTTTCCCAAGTCAAAGCTAATTTCAGATTTTAGGTGTGTCATCAGTACTCCAATGTTTTGGTAGTCATTCAGGTACTAAAATACTGAAATTGGTACTCGTTGGCAGCTCTGCTTTTATTCTGTCCAGTTTCTACCTCTTCATCAACAGTTGCGAAAAGAAAAAAAAAGAAAGCAACCTCTCTACAGATATTGCTCAATAACTGCAATTTGATCCAAGATCCTCAATTATATAGCATTTCACTTGTGCTTGTATGTTTCTTCATGGCTTGTTTTCCAAAAATTCAGCAAAATATGTTGAAGCAAGGGATCAAATAAATCACATGTTGAGTGGAGGTCGTAATAAAAAGGCAAAAATTTCCATCCAAGTATTACGTACATACTAACATTACAATGAGTATCAGGTTACTTTTTTTTGACACTAACTTATACACTAGAAATTGAAAAACAAAATGAGGCAATCAAGGAGTATGCTAAATTTGAGTTTGATGATCAACCTGCCTAAGTTCTATTTCACTAAGAGAGAAAGATAAAGTGTGAATTTGAAAAAAAGTTAACTTAAGTCTTCACAATTTTCTCCTTAGAAATTACCCAAGAATGCACAACTCAGGGATCATGAACTGTCTGTGAATATTTTCTCTTCATAATTTGTTTTTAGAGAGCATGTCCATGCTAAATCTTTTTTCACAGAGTAACTGAATGCTAAATCTATCACTGTAGTGAAGATAATGGCTCTAAGGGTTTGTTTCGTTCCTATGTTGAGGTTTGCTCCCAATCTGACACATTGAATAGATAATAAAACAATTTTCAACAATTTTTTTCTAAATATAATCAAACATTTTTCAGCACAAATATAAAGAATAGAGGCGGCGTAGACAAATTTCATGAACATTTTTTTTTTGAGCAAAGAAAAGTTTGAGAGTGAGAGACACAATTTTCTTATGTTACATGAGTGTACATTCAGCTAAGAATTTTAACAAAACAAGTCAAAAGTAGGGAAATACCAATTACCAGAAAAACAAATCTTAACATATTCATTGCAATTCTATTTTATTTACAGACATTCGAGTGAGGGGTTGATTCAGCTTTTGCCTAGAGCAAATACTCAAACTGTACACTACACTATTTAGAAAAAAATATTGCAAGATATGTGTGTACAGGAAATTTCTGGAAAAAAAAAGTCAGTTTATCCATTTCCATGCTATAAATAATTTAGAAATTGCCCTCTTATGTTAAGTGACTTAATCCAAATATGTGATATATTTCTTATTGTTCATTGGTAGCAATACAAAAAAGCCTAAGGATGGCCAAAATATCATTATTTTTATCAAAGTGTAAGAGAAAATGTATTCCATTTTTTGGTATTGAAAGATAAACAACTCAATGAAATTAAGGTACAACAAAGTTCACAATTAGATGCATCAGTGTATCATGTTCATACATCTTTGACATTAATACATGTATATGCTTTGAATTTTAAATCTTATGTGAATATATTTTGAAAAATGCCTTTTTAAACAGTTAAGAACAATTAGAACATTAATGCCTCAGTTTTTCAAAATTCATATCAAGAGTAATGGTTCAAAATTAGTTGGAATTTCTCGTAAGGAAGAAATTGTTAGGACTTGAATATTTCCTTCAGGTTAGGTTCAAATGACAAAAAAAAAGACAACCCAACAATTCAATACGGCGGACCTCCAATCCAACAACCTAACTGAATTAAAGTCCCGTTTTTTTCTCTTCTTTAACCTTTATAAATTTCCTCTTGTACCATAGAACAAACTAACTTCAGACTAATCTTGTGTTTAACAAACAAAAAGTGAAACTGAAACCAATGGTGGGTCTTTCCTTAGCCTATTTTTATGAAATGTTCCTCATTTTATCAGCAATACAACTGTCAGAGAGAAAGATATTTAAAGACTTCAGTATCAGAAGACAGCAAAGGCTAACATTGCAAAACTTGAACTGTTGCAGCACTATGCTTCTTTGTTCTATCCTTTCTACTTCTAAATAGATATTGTAGTTTGTAGATCATAAAGAACTTTCACCTTTTGCTCCTGTCGGGCTACTTTTAGGAATTATTGCTTTCATTGAACCTTGACTTCAACATACTTCCTACATTATACCGAGGAGTTGGTTGGATCCAAGGTCCACTGTATTGTATGATTTGAGCACAAGCATTTACAAATAAGAAAAAATGGATAACACCTTGAATGCCTTGTTTATACATATATGTAAATTTTATAACTTTCCTGAAAAAAAAAACTTTCTAAAAGTAAAAGTATAAAGTAAATGCTTTATTTAGTTTCAAACAAAAATGAAATATCTATTTAAGGCATGGGATGTACAATAACTGGCTGTATCAAATGAAAAGAAGAGACTGAGGGCCAAAGTTTTTTTTTTTAATTCAAGATAAACATTCTCTTTGTACCACTCTTACCGGAGAGCTTGACTAGTACGAGTCCAAAGAAAAAAAAAAGCCAGAAGTAAAGCAGGATTTTTTCCTTACATTTTTTTAACAGGAAACTCAAAGTTTCTCTAAAAAAAACTAAAATAATTGCAAGTTAGAAATCAAAGACTAAAAATTACATCTATAGACCTTAGAGAATAAAGTTTTACTGCACCTGTGCAGTTCAGCTAAGATAGGATTTTTTTCTTTGATTCATGTGGAAAGGAATATTATAGTCTAAAAAGTTTAAAAGCAATACGGCAAGTGAAGACAATAATTTGCCTGGTACAAAAAGTTGTTCTCCATCATCAGAGAGAAATAAGTCACTTGCAAAAAATATTTAAACTACGTTTATAAACCAAAGATACCAAACACTGGGGAAAAAACAACTTTTAAGTTTCCAAAGTCAGCTGCATTGGTCGCATGCAAAAAATAATAGTAAAATTTGTAATAATCCCAGAAAGGAATTTTTCATCTTTTAAAAATATAAGATTGAAACGCAACAGCTATTGTCAGAAAGACAAACTTAATTAAAACCATAACTTTCAGCTCATCTATATTTGATGAACAAAAACAACTTCTAGCGTTATTTTGAGCTGTGAAACTAGCCAATAAACAGATGACAAACTGGATATGGGTAAAAAATCTCCAGATTTGCATTGCATGCAAAAATACATAAATATCTCAATTAGCGTTACATAGATCAAAGCTGACAAATTGATCTGTTTAAAATACCATTATTACAATGACCCCTAAAATAAGTGTCTGCCCAATATATTTATGACTGAAAATATACACTTAAAACCTAAAAAAAAAAATTGAAGTCAATAAAAATTTTTTTTTTTTTAAAAAGAAAGCCACAAAAACTGTTATCTTTCAAATTAAAGAAGTAGTGAAACCAACAAAAAATATAGGCAACACCGCAGCAAAATAAGCATATACAGACACACATAGAGTCAAAGGTTGCACTTACAAATGTAAGACGAACTGTAAAAGGACAACTTAAAAAGAAATTTTTTTAAAAAATCGAAAAAAAAAAATACAACTCCAAACTGGATGCCTTTCTTCACCAAGCAAGAGATCCATCACTGTGACACTTTGTATCAAAGATTGACATGACCAGGCTGCTAATGTTTCTGTGTTAGAACTTGACCATAAAGAAAATTCCTTTTTCCAACGTCATACTAGTTCAGTCCAAAGAAGCTTGTGCAATAGCCGAAATGTTGCAGTATTTCTTGAAGTAGATTATCACCCTGAAACCAAAAAAGTATATTACTAATTCAAGGAGAAGTAAAGAACAACGTTTTATATAGCACCCTATTCACTAAATGCTCTTGGTGCTCTACACAGGTTTCCCACCAAGCCACTACCAACCAAATTATCTTCTGAACGCACATAGATGCAACATTTAAAAGTAATAAAACACATCACTCTAAGATACAGACAAGACATTTCACTGCCTATAGTATGGTTCTCAATTAAGGACTGGCTGAGACAAGGAAATGTTTATAAAAAGCCTTTCCCAAGGACTTAATGCTGACATGATGAAGCAAAGCAAACCCTACGCCTCCCTGTCTCAGAGCCAAGCGTGTCTACCACTACAACATGACGCCACACATCTTACCATACTACGGCTATGAATGCCACGTGTTCACTTTTCTTCTGCCCCTTATTAAATTTTATTCTTAGTCATAATTGGCATTGTCATCTCAAGGTTTTGCTTCATCCTTTCTAAAGGTTTCACAGAGGAAGACAATGCCATACTCCACCTCAAATCAATACGAACAGTTGCAAAACATTTGGGTACAGTTGAACTTAAATGTCTACACAATTTTTTTTAACAAGAAATCTGAGGAGAGAAACTCTAGCCACTCCATACACTTTAAAGTCCGGATTTGTGTTACTACAAATAAAAAGAAACTTTGTAAATATAACAAAAGACACATGTGGGGAGCAGAGTGTCTTCTTTTCCTTCCTTCAGTAAAAAAAAAATTAATACCAGTCTGTCTATGGGTTTCCTTTATTTATAATGTGCATAATGTCTATATCTGATTTGAGAAAGAGTTTAAACAACTCATGCTTGGGGGTAGCAAGGATTTGTGCATTTCAAGAGAAAAATACCGTAGTAGGAAATGATTAAGGAAAATTCTTTTTAAGGAACACAAACTTGACGAAGTATTTGTTGACAGTACTTTTATCTTTTGAGAGAGAGAGAGAGTTTCCATCCCTTTCGGAGTTTCCCTGTTTTAGATCAACGTGGTGGTTTCCTTGGAGTTTAAGAAAGCAAATGCTGACGGTCTTTATAAATTAAATTCAAGTAATGATTGAGATTTACAGTTAATTTTACATTCTACGAGGGCTCTTTCATAATTAACCGAAAAATGCCTGTAAAATCCGCGTTTTTTATGCAATCAACAAAATTCTTGCACATGATCATACCTTGACTCGTCCTTCATTTCTCTACGATACAGCCAAGTCTGTCAACACACTTCTGCCAACGCCGCACCATGGAATAGATACCCTCTTGGAAGAAACTTCCGTCAAGGTTTTGTAGCCATTTCCGCACATGGTCAACAAGCTCTTCATTGTCATCAAAGCGCTTTCCTGCCAGCTCACGTTTCAGTGGCCCAAAGAGGTGATAATCAGAAGGTGCGAGGTCTGGACTGTGTGGTGGGTGTGGCAAAATCTCCCATCCATATTTCTCTAGCAAACCTTGCGTCACTCGTGCTGTGTGGGGTGTAGCGTTGTCGTGATGCAAAATGACCCCGTTGGTCAATTGCCCTGGGCGCTTTCTGCGAATGGCCCCCCTAAGCTTGTCAAGAGTTTGGCAGTACCTTGCAGCATTGATTGTTTCTCTATGTTGTAAGGTTTCGAACAGAACACCACGACTGTTTCAGAAAACAGTTCCCATTATTTTCTTTGCTGACCGCATGACTTTGAATTTCTTCACAACAGGTGAGGATAGATGTTTCCATGTCATCGAATCTTGCTTTTGTTTCTGGGGTGCAATGGTGCAACCAAGTCTCATCACCTGTGACCATGCTGTCAAGAAAAGTCACGTCGTACCCTAGAAAGTCTCCGCCGGTATTGGCAGTATGCCCATGAACCCTGCGTGAGCTCTTGCTTCTTCTCAAAAGTTCCCTGCAGATGTCCAATCTTTGTTCTTTATGATTGTCTGTCAATCGCTTAGGAACCCATCTTGCGCTGACTTTTCTGTAGCCAAGTTCATCAAATACAAATCTATGGGCAGAAGTTTTTGAAATTTCAAGACTGAAGTTTCAACCTCCTGTCTTGACGAATAAGCTCATCAACTCGCTCCACATTGTCTTCTGACGTCGCAGTTATCACACGCCCTCTCCCTTCCCTGTCTGTCAAGTCGGAATGACTGGCTTCAAACAAATTACACCAGTGATAGACTTGTGTACGGCTTATAACATTCTCACCATATACACTCTGAAGTTCTTTATGAATTTTGGTAGAATTCAGACTTTTGGCGTTCAAAAAATGTATGACAGCTCTGATTTCCTCCTTTGACCAAGTTTCAAGGTGGGCCGCCATCTTTAAAATCGTCTAGACATTCATTGTGCAAAATCATGCACTTCATAATTTCTGGGAATATCCGCAAGGAAATAAGGAATATCATGTCATTTACAGAATTAAAAAAGCTCCAATGGTTGCTGAGCAATGGGCATTTTCCTGTTATTTCTGAAAGAGCCCTCGTAACAATCTATACCTTTCTTAAGCCTATAATTTCCCTTTAAGAGCCTACACCTTTCCAAACAAGTGCATCCTTGGGCTTTTGTCTCACAAGTTTGTTTGAACAAGGAAAACCCAGCTTGCGAGCCAGTGCGTGACGCCACCGCTTTAGCTAGATCCAGAGAATGGGCGATCGGATGTTGATTTTTAAACAGATGTTGGTTTTTAAAATGGCAAATTTTGCACATTCAAAATCTTACGAGGGAGGACGTCTAAACTAACAAAATTTGGTGAAAAGGTGGCAAATAACAAAATTTATCAACACCGCAAGTATATTTTATAACAGGTTGAAAATTGCTTCATTTTCACATTAAAATATCTCCAATTCTACTAAACCGATTCAGACACTGGGGCTGCCCTTTTGAGGCTCGATTCTTTCTCTTTTGTTTGGTGTATATAAAGTGACCTTTTGACATAGTTAATGAAACAAAACAAGCCTTTGATTAACATGCCCAAAAATGATGAGTCTTAGCGGATCACAAAAACCAATGGGGCGGCTCAGCCCTGTACTGGCCCGGCGCGCAGGTGCTCACTAAATTGCCTGCTACTTTGGGTTTTTATAAAGATATCTAGAAGTTTTTTCTCCTAACTTTTAGATGATTATCAATAAAAAGTTGTTGGCTCAGCTCAAATGAATCTAATTCCTTTTGCTATTGCCTTTACTTTTCAAATTTGAAACAAAGTAAAGACAATTTTGCTTAAAAATGAATCTCTTACCAAGTAAAAATATTTTCAAAATTGAAAGCTACGAAAGAATGCAGTGCAGTCTGCTTAAGTTCATGTTCTTGGGAACAGTTGATATAATTTGAAACATCAGAGCTTCCGAGTTTAAGGATAGTTGACAAAGATGGAAATACTAGATGGAATCCAAAAATAGATTTGAGTTATCCATAGCTTCAAGTTACAGTCAAGTGGACCCCACTGTACTTACGCTGCAGCTCCCAAGAAAAATGTACAGGCATGTGTGAGTAACAAGGTTGGTAGATTAGCCAGAGAGAACACGCCAGTTTTGCTCATCACTTTTGTGTTGCGCACACTCAGAGGAGAATGGCGTTTGCTGCCTAGACTTCCTGGGTGTCGAAATTTCTCACACATGCTGTCACTACAAATACACAAGAAGAAAGACATTTTTTATATTAGTTTTGTACAAGGTTGACTCACCATCATAAATACAAAAAGTGCTTAAAAGAATGTTTTTCTTAACCTTTCTGAGCTGAAGATGATCAATAAATATATCACCCAAATAATATAAAAGTCACGGCCTGAACTTTTGCCTCCATGGAATTTAAAAAAAAGAAAGGACTGAATGACTGACTCAATCCATGTGTAGAAAAATAAGAATTTAAGAGTATCTATAAAAATTTTGAACATAAAGTTTCAAGTCAAACAGTAACAATAAGTGCCTCACAATGAAGCATTGGCAATCATGCCCTTCCACACTTCTCAATCCCTTATAGTGCCAATGTCTCTGCTACATTTCCCGTGCCAAGCCACTTCGTCAGTCCATCTATCATTTTCTCCTGTTGTCTTTAACTACTACGTTTTCCGTTAAGTGTTCCTAATGCCATTAGACATTCAAGGCTTTCAATTCTCATGATATGATAAGTAACATAAGTAAGACAAAAAAAACAACTTATCTTTGAAACAGATTTAACATGAGAGTGGTACGAAACTTACACTGACTGTTGTACTTCCGGCCGGCTGGACCAATCCCACATCCATTCAGTGCCTGGATCCTATTGAAACAACAACAAAATAAATAAAACGAAATCCCTTAAAAACCAAAAGAGTGATATAAACCAAAACAATTATAAATGTATGCATGACTTTTTCATTTTATGATTTACCCTTTTCAAAATCAGGGATGCCGAGTGGTCGTGAAAAAAAAAACATCTGAAAATAAGCCTAGAATTTCATATTGTATTTATGAAAAAATTGTTATAAGCAATAAATCAATGAAAAAAATGAAAATTGGCAACTCTGTAAAATTAAATTTTGTTTCAACCAAAATGGTTTCTAGTTTCTAAAATCCCCTTGTTTTGGCTCAAAGGGGTTCTACTGTAAAATAATCATAAATGCCAAACCACAAGACATATAAAAAAATAAATAGTTTTACCAACACAATAAATCATCACATGTTTTCTTTGTTTATTTCCAAAACCACAATACAAAACAGAGCCTCAATTACAAGAATGAAAAAATGAATTGAAAGATTTTCACCATGGTTACATAGCATTTTAAAATTTCAAGATCAAAACAAACTTCTCTGCAGTTCCTTGTCAAGCTTTAGCACTTGGCTTCTTTATTTCTTTTTTCAGAGTCTAATGCCAGGGTCTCTTATTTGTTTGCAGTAATCCCTACCTGTTTCGATCTCCAGTCATCATTTGACCATTCACTGTTTGGGCTTGAAGGGCTCTTTGGACTGAAAAGGAAGACGAATTTTTAAAAATATTTACAATATAAGCAAGTTGGGCCTAACAAAAAAAAAAAAAAGGAAATAATGTTCAACATAAAAATTGAAAATTAGCATTTGCCTGGCAGTGGCAGGATCAACTTTTAACCTTTTCTGGCAGAACTTGGAAAGGTAAACAATGTTCAGATTAGATGTCATCTTACACTGAATCTCATCATTCAATGTAAAATAATAAGAGCAAGACAATGAAGTAGATTTTCTGCGTGAAAATATTTGCAGTATATTGAGAAACAATATTTTGTAAAATATATCAACAAAGTCATTTTAAACGTTTTGAAAGCCACAGGCAAGCAAAATATCAATGTGATTTTTTTTCAAAAGCAGCGCTAAAATCAGTGATACCTTTAACAAAATTTGTAGATACATTTTTCCAATCTCTGTGTTATAATTTTGATAGATGTTTTACCTCCCCCCCCCTCTCCCCTGGATTTGCCTTGAACAGATGGAGATACCTAATTCCCCTACCCAATATTGTTTGTTTCCTCCTGCTGGAACTGGGACACAATAATCTCTCCCATCCTTACGAGTCTGCTGTCACATATCTCCCATGAGGTGACAAATAGTTTTGTTCCGCACTAACATAAGTCTTGCAATCATTACGAGTATAACCGTATAACAAAGTCCATATTTATAGCTCTGCCAAAAAAACAAGGAGCAACTGAATGTGAATTACACAGAACAATCCGCCTTATGAGTCATGTCATCAAAATATTGCTACGGATAGTAATGCTGAGGGTAAGGAACAAAATAAAACCACAAATAGCAGAAGAACAATGTGGATTTATAGAGGGAAAAGGAACAGCAAATGCCATTTACAATCTTCGAGTCTTAATTGAACATGCTCTAGAAGTTCAAAAAGATGTATCTCTTTGTTTCATCGATTACACCAAAGCTTTTGATAGAGTACGCCACAACGAAATAATTATGCAACTTGAGCAGTTAAACATTGACGGAAAAGACTTCAGGATCATAAAAAACATGTACTGGGAACAAACAGCAGCAATGAGAGTTGGAAATGAAACAAGCTCATTTCAGCGCATTAAAAGGGGTATAAGACAAGGCTGTGTCCTTTCTCCAGATTTATTCTCTCTTTACAGAGAGATAATTATGCAAAACCTAGAAAACTGTCCAGGAAACAAGGTGGGAGGATATAACGTCAACAACATAACATATGCTGATGATACAGTATTAATTGCAGAAAACAAAGATGACTTGCAAAAGCTTCTTAATATTGTGGAAGAGGTGAGCAGGAAAAAAGGACTAGAACAGAACAGTAAAAAGACAGTAGTGATGGTAATCAGTCGGAAACAAGAACCCCCAAAATAAGACATATTCATCAATGATGCTAAATTTAAACAGCAGGATAAGTTTAAATACTTGGGAACAATAATAACAAGCGACGGTAGAAACAACAATGAAATAGCAGCTAGAATTGCACAGGCAAAGACCAACTTTCAGAAGATGAGAGCAGTCCTAACAAATAAACATATTTCTATCCAAACAAGGAAAAGAGTCCTCCAATGCTACATAGGACCAATTCTTTTGTATGGATGCGAAGCATGGACCATATCAAAACAAATTGAAGCAAACAGAAATGTGGTTTCTTAGACGAATGCTCCGAATTCCTTGGACAGACAAAAAGTCAAATGAGACTGTATTAATTGAAGCTAATTCAAAAAGATCACTTATCAAGACCGTAAGAAAACGTCAAGCCACTTTTCTAGGCCATGTCATGCGGAGAGAAAAAATTAGAACATCTCATAACAACAGGAAAGCTTGATAGAAAAAGAAGCAGGGGAAAACAAAGGGAAAAAATGATGGATGGACTAAAGCGCTGACTGGGATCCGGAAGTTCGACAGAGACAATGACAGCTATGGGACATCGGGAGTTATCGAGAAACATGATCGCCGACGCTTCAAAGCATGGCACTGGATGATGATAATAACCGTAATAATAATACTAAGCTGTGTATGTAGATCTATATGTATATGCTTGCTGTTCTATCAATTAATTTGCTTGCATCTTGAAACCATAACAATGGGTATGGACAATAATGTTTATCTTAAAAATCAGTTAGATGTTGGAAACTTAAACTTGAGAAAAAAATCCTTTCACGGGTAGTATAATTCGCCCTCTCCTCTCTCTCATGTATTTTTAGGCAAAAGGAGTTCTACTTCTTATATCATCTCAATGAGTTTTGATGATTTTATATACTTTTCCAATGTTCGCGAGCTCAGAAAAATAAATTGTCCAAACTATTAATGCTTTGTAATGTGAAATTGCAACACCAGACTGATTTGCACTGGTTGCAAGACATTTATATGAAGTTCGAATCGATGCTTGAACTACTTAATTCAAAAGTATTAAGATTTCCACCAGTAAACATACCTGCCCCCTTGTGACGACTGGTTGCTGTTTGGCCGAGACGGTGTGCGCGACTCTCGCTGGGCATCAATCAGCAGTCTCTCCATGCTTCCAGTGCTACATGAAAGAGGAAGCTGCGGAGTGATGATGTCACACACGGGGTCGGTGCTGCTCGACATGGTTTCCACCGGCTGGCCAGCAGATTTCAGTGGCGATGATTGGTAGTGCAGCTCAACCCAGGAATCTGGAAGTTGAAAATAAGAGTTTTTATTAAGTTTCAAAGGAACCAATTTACATTGATGCCTTGAGATAAAAGGTGACTTGCAACCATGGAGATGAGGAACAGGTGAAGAACAATATTATTTTTTTGTAAGGAAGACAAACCAATGTAATAACATAAAAAGGGAGTAAAAAGTAAACCAATAAAAAATTATAACATCATTCTTCAATGACCTGCTTGTAATAAACACCTTGAAGGCTGATTTTTTTTTTGGTGTGTGTTAAAATCTGAATGCGAATCTTAACTACTATGAGTATGACTGTAATAAGAGGTCAAAGCGTAACATTTTAATGCCAACCAATGACTGGATGATGATTCACACACATCATATGACTTTGTATTGCGGAGGTAAGCTTCATAGGTTTGGATACGTTGAGAGCACAAGCACACCCGTTTCAGATTCTCACAACCCTACTTTATCATTATGCAAACAATGTCAGTTAAACATTAAGTCAAACGACCTGTAGGTTTAGTTAGGCATGATGCCATGGTAGCCTATATATCTCGAGTTTTTGAAATCATGCCAGGATTGATTGGTCGATGGGTGATGGTTTACAATGAACATTGCAGTGAGAGGAGGTCTCAGCTTTCTGTAAATCATGGTAAATCTAGCTTTTGAGAGGCAGGACAGAGCTGAAGAGATGAAATTCTAACCAGCTTACAAAGTTACTCACGACAGTGTTGCCAATCTGACGGCAAACTTTTGACTGCTAATCGCAGATTTGCGCTTTGAATTATGTATACATCACGTATTTTCAATATGAATAGAAACAAGGAAACAGTAAGTAGAAGAGACGGGGTCGATGTGAGAGCCCCCGGCCAAAACATTTTATGGACGTTCGTATTAACTTATGAAGAAAGAAAGTTTTAAGTAACCACAAAAAGCTTTTGATATCTCACGTTCGTTAAGCTCATTCTAAAACTTCCGAGAGGCTACGAGAAAGAAATATGACTGCATGTACCCCCTCCCCACCCACCACAATCCTTTAGAATGTGGAGAAAGATTCAGCCCTGAAACCCAGAGAGATGATTTTGTTCTGTCCAAAATTTTCAGCGTCTCTTTTTTTTCCCGCTTTTTTTACACCTCTGCGTTGCAGGGCGGGAAAAATGTGAGAAAAGTCTGAAACATGAATAATAAAAATGAATATCTTAAGGACGAACAGTTTCAAAGAAAAGAAGAGTACAAAATTTGCTAATTTTTTGCGTCTACATACACAAGACTAAACATCTTTCACAGTCAAACCCTCTCTCAAATATATGTAAATAAAATTCATATAAATTCCGAGCGTTATTGTATTGTTCCCTGCTCAATGTTGACAATTAGAGAGGGGTTTACAGTAAGCGTGGGTAAATTGCTTTTTTTTTTAATTGGACTTAAGCAACACAAGATGTGGTACAATCCGTAATCACCGGATAGCGACAGCCACGATTAGAGACAAAATCGTGTACGGGGGAAAAGCATGTTTTTTTCCCGGTTTTCTCCCACAAACTACAGCGTACATGAGATCTATATTAAATCCTATCTCCAGTTTCTCAACTACCCTATGTCTTCTTGACATCTCCAGTGGGGAGGGGGGGACGAGGTGGGGGTCAAGGAGGAAACTTTATCTGAATCCTAAAAAGAACCAAGATCAGAACCCACGAAAGCTCTAAATAAGTTATAACTAAGAATAACTAAGTGCTTGTTCAGTGATGAGCGGAGAATTTTTCCATAGCGGCAAATGACCTGTCATTACTGTATAATACATTACAGGCACTATGGCCTAACTGGAGTGCAATAATTTGCCCCAGTTCATCATTTAACCCCATCTAGTCACCCAATCGCTTGACATGACAGGTCCTGTGACGTTAAAATGCCTCTCGAAACATCGCCTGCCTCATTAATTTAAGCCTTAAGCGTTGAATGTACACGTATTATATTTTGTCATCCTCGTGTATGTAAACTGAAAGAGAAATCAAAGCCAAGATCTTTATTTGACAACCACATATAAAAAATAAAAGCCCGTATATATCTCAGTAAAGTTAAAGGTGCATTGAAAAAAAAAGTAAGATCAAGAGAACAAAAATATTGAATGTATCATACTCAATTTCTTGAATTAAAATTTGCGACCTCCACATTGAATAACGAACCAGTTTATTTTCAGTTATTTTGATTTTGATTAATGAATCATCATTTGATGGGGGAAAGATGATAGGCCCTAGACTAGGCCGCCATGTACGGTGGCCTAGGCCCTAGATTTATACATCCTTGCATTTAACTATAGGCTGGCAAACTTTCAATATTTGTTTTATTTTCTTTCTTCGCGCAGTTGTCTTATAGAAGAATTTGGTGTTTATAAACCATCAAAGCAAAACAAAAAACAAAACAACAAACAGAAAAAGCATATTTCAAACGAGCACCTGCCATACTCCATACGCAACACATGGCCCCTCTACGATTTCATTAAAAAATATTTTGTTGTGTGTTGTCACGCGGTTATGATATGCTTATGGATGTGCCGATATACCAGTATGGCCTAAACACTACACAGCCCAGGCATAGCTGTTAATTTCAGGAGCTTATTTAAACCATTGCGGAATTCGGCTTCATTGTTAAAGCATTAAGTAACTGCCTCATTGGATTTTGAAGAGCAGAGTTACCAAAACGTTTCGGGAAGAGCTTGTTATAGCCACATCGCACCATGTTTTTTGCAAAAAAGCAAAAATTGGGAAAATTGAATTTTGTATACCGGTAGTAGCATATTACCAAATAACGAGCGTAAGCAGTTGCTGTGTTGTGTTCTGAGAAGTGTATGCTTTGTATGTTTGTGTGTGTTTGTGTACGTGGAAGAAAGGAATTTCCCAAAACGGAAAGAGTTATAGGCAACCCAAACAGAACACAGGGATGCCACCGACTTTTCTGATAATAATTGAACACCCTTGCTTGAATAACACAATTGGCCATCAAGGGGCACTGAAACCTCATTGTTCATAACATCAATCTTGTTCAAATTTGTGTGTTCCTTCTGTTTCTGAGGCTTAATTTAAAAAAAAAACGAAAAAAAAAATAATGGCATCCCTAAGAACAAACAGATGCCGATTTCCAACTTTGAATATACATGTATGCAGACAATGCAGGTAAACATTTATGTATTATACCAATGCAGAACACTAGGACGCCTGTATTTACCGTGCTTTCAATTGTTGCTGTCATCAGCAAAAAATGTAGATCACTTCCAGGCTGATAGAGGGAAACAGATGCTGACGGCTCACTGTGTGTGGGTCTCAAGCATGTTCATTCTCATTGGTTTTCGCAAATCACCTGTAACAGCAGCTAGGCCTAACCAAGGTATTAATCCATGTGCTCACACGACTGCTGATCGATAATAATTTGTGCTTGGGCCTGAGCTCAAAGAATTATATGTATTGTTTTAACACGTGAAGTTTTTTCCCTTGATCTCAGGGGTCTGAGAATCATAAAATACTGCAAATTGAATACATGTACATGTACCTTCTTCAGTTTCTCTTGCCCCATAGCTTTTCAAAAAGTTTAAGAAGGTTGTAAATCACATAACCGGATAGTTCAACAAACTTTAAACTAAAACCGCACAAAATTTAAGAGTGAATTGGTTTCACTTTTATCATAAAATCTTATTCTCACAACATAAGAACTATTTGATTGGTTTAAAAAAGGTGATACCGGTAGCTATGGCTAAGTGCCTCTCCGTCGGATTTTGCTGGCATCCCCACCCTTGAAAATGGAGGCTAACCGAAAGGACAGTCACACAGGTCTTCACAATCCAGATAAATTTTTTTGTCTTCCAATGCAAAAAAAAAATTGGGGGGCTAATAATGAGGTCTCCACCATAAAGATCGTGCTTAAAAAGCCTTGACTTGGTAATTGATGATTTACTTAGTTGGGATTTTTAGAGTTAAAAAAGAGAATTTAAAAGCAGACTTTTGGTCACCTTAAAGTAACATTACTTTTTTACTATCAAGATATTACAGGCCTAGTACTGACCGAGGGGGCCCTTCAGCTCGCGACCAGTACGAATGGGACGGATATAGGAAACTTCAATTTGATAAAAAGCTTTGTTAATAGACTTATTCCTCTCTTCTCTTCATTTAAAATAAAAAAAAATTCAATATATCTTGATACGATTTTGATAATTAGGTGCACTGTTCAAAGTTTCAAAGCTAAAAAAAACGCATTTCTAAAGTAGATACATGTATTAGCGATTTGTATGTGAAAATCGCGACATCTGACCCAGTTGCACTAGCCACGAAGTATTTTGTTGGTTGATTGGGCTTTTATGCTAAGTGCACCGTAAGCAATGATCTTGGCTTCGGGTCAATTTGGTAACTGCATGATAAATGACTTGTAATTCTCTCTAAAAAACTGATTATGCTGCAAACCAGCAATTCATAGCCGACTCGGTACATTTTGAAGTAAATGAGAATAGGAATTTCACCCCTCACACATTCTTAAAAAGGCAGCCTAAAAAGTAAGAAAAGGCCTAAAGATAGACGGGTTGTTTCTTCTTTTCAATAACGTTTATATTGTGTTTTCAAAGGTTTAAGTGAGATCAGCACTCGTGACTGCAATCTAGCTTTGCGAAACACAAATATTTTATCCGTGACAATCAAATCGCAGTATCTGCAGTATAAACCATATGGGAGATAGAGAACTTTGATTGGCAAGGGCAGTATAGGGTATCCATACATTGTTTGCATGGTAGAAATCGAAACATAGATCTAGGTAGACTAGTTAAATTGCACTGGATATTTTATCTACGGAATGCAGAAATTAGATAAAAATGCTACACACGTGTGGATAGCACAACCATCAACTAGATCTACACTCCAATGCTGCACAGTTTTTATCCGTATCGCCAGCTTATAATTAAATATCGTACAATGATAGAGCGGTGAAGTTCACAAGCAAAGGCTGCGTAAAACAAAGGAGATGTGGGAATGGATCATGCAAAAAAAAAAGTGGAGATGGTGGCGTTGGTAGCAGTAGCATCAGTCAGCATAGAGGAATTAGTTAAAATACAACAAAGATTAAAAACAATACAGTAGTAGTAGTAATAAT
>BMAT01002748.1:19662-30519 GCA_019649035.1 Elysia marginata | reverse complement strand
TGAGATGTAGAGAAGGCAATTATAGATGAGTGAGAAGGAATCATTAATCAACAGGCTTAACATGGGATATTTCTGAGAAATCCCCAGAATAATAAAATTGTTAATTGTTTTTTTTTCTAATCCGCAGAATCTAACAGGCGTTTGTAGTGACAGAAGGGGCCGTTCAGATGATGACGAAGATGATGAAGAAGATAATTGGTACCAACTTTGGTATTTCTGGTTAGTAGCCTAGCTATAATTATGGTGTTTTCTTTCTCTGATGCCTTTTCTGTGAAAGATTTTCTTTCCATTGGCCTCTTCAAAGAAAAATTCATATTCTTTACTTCAGCATACGATCTGAAATGTCTTTTTGTGGATATAAAAAATATCAAACAAGGCAAGCAAGAGATCGTTTACCAGTAGTACAGTAGGCCTAATAGAATAAAAATCATTTGTTAAAAAATTGCCACCAAAGGATATATATGACAGATGATGAAGACTTGGTTTTTTCCTTAATATAGTAAGTAAAACTGGCGGTGGCGAAGTTGCATAAATTTCCGCACACCTTAATTCACCTTGAAAAAAATCATTATGCCAATTGCCTTGTCGTGGACCTTAAACTTCTTTTTTCTCTAGAGACTACATTTCTCTTGTACACCAGTGATATTTTAATAGACTATTAATAGACCACAAGTCTACACAGATACATGACATGCATCAATTTGAGCATTTTCTTTACACAAAAAGGAAAATTAACTGTAGGAATGTGAGATTTGGATCGTGAGGTAAAAAAAAAAGAAAACGTATGACTCAAATCTTTTTTTCAGGGTCTAAAATGTATGCAGTTGATACTATAAGCTTCTCAGGGTTTGTGGTTTGCAAATAACGTAATTTTACTTTGTTATTAATTCTGATATCCCACCAAAGCATAACTCCAGATGATAATTCCCTTGATTATCTCTCTCTCTGATTAAACCAATGATTACATAAAAAAATTACTCGTTCATAACAGTTTATTTCCTACACGTTACATCTCATTAGACATGTCCTCTATGCTTTTGAAGGATATAAACTCGAGGGTGGTTTAATAGACTAGAGTTGTAAAATACTAGCCGCTGTATTACAAAGTTTAACTTTATGACAAAAGATAAGATGTTAAACCTTTCAGAATGAAATGATGCCGAAAAGACGAAAAAATAAAGAAAGCGAGTCCCGGTATGTAACTGAAACATCTTCAGGTAAAAATTACAGAAAGGGATTTAATTAAGCTCAGAGCTGCAATGTGTAATAAATAATGTATAGGCCTAATTAAATAATGATTGTAATACTAATAGTGTCAATTGCTACTGTCTTCTTTCAGGCTGATAGTGTCGCTATTCCTGCTGGGAGTGTTGCTATTGGTGTTCATCTACTGCAAGCAACAGGCCAAACAAGCTCGACTCGAAGGCATGGGTGAGTGTAGCAGTACTAAACGAGTTGTTGTTTCTTCCTTAACTTTACCTGTATGTTACTTACCTTTTCTTTGTCTAGACTTGTAAGCCACGGACCCAGTCTGCCTAAATCGAGAGAGAGAGGGAGAAGGAGAATGAAAGAGAGGGTTAGAGAAATAGGAGAGAGAGGAAGAGATAGATTTTAGAAAGAAAGATAGATTCTAGTTTTTTGTGATGAAATACAGTGCTAGTCTATCTTGTATGAGGAGCTTTTATATAAGGCCTGGTAAAGCCTGGCGGTGATACGGAAAGTAAACAGTACCCTGGTGAACGGCGACAAACATTGCGTAGTGACAACAAAGGTAGGACTAGGCTATCATGAAGATAGATAGACAGATAGATAGATAGACAAAGAGAGAGAGAGAGAGAGGGGGGCGGGTGGATAAAGAAAGATGATAGATAGATAGACAGATAGATAGATAGTCAAACAGATAAATATGTAGATAGATAAAGAGATAAATGTAGGTAAATAGATAGATAGATAATTAAAACAGTATACCTGTCTGACCAACGAGATGAATTAAATAAAAAAAAATATAGAACAGACATTTTAATATTTAGGCTATCTGTTTTTAATGCCAAGATATTTTCCTGTTCAGATAGGCTTCACAATTTATTTCTTTGCGCGATGGTGTAAGCAAACAGGCCACTTCGGTTTCCAGAGACTAGGTTCTTCTTTGCCCGCAAATCAATTATTAAAAAATGTGCTAAAACTCTGCCATTATAGGTACATGAATTATTTATACTTCCTAGCTACACCACCTTTCAAGGTACGACTTAAGGGATATAGAAAAGTCTCCACTAATGCTTGACCCCAGTGGATGTTTTCTTCTTTGTCTCGCACTGAGAGAAAATAATTTACTAACACCAACTAAACACGTTTCAAACCTCGACCAAAAGGTGGAGCAGAGCGAGTCTAGAACTTAGTAGAAGGATATTTGAGACAATAGTTACATAAACACAAACAGATAGATTGAAACAGCGTGTATCTTAATCAACTTTTTATCTCAAAGCCGGTCTTCAATGCTCACCTCACTCACACAATATAGAAGAAGAAGCACAGCTAAAATTAAATAAATAAAAAACTATGTATATATTGGTGTGTGTGTCTGTGATAGTGGTGTCCATTCCCGACCTCAAAATCGGCTTCAGATCTAATGCTTAAATGTTCACACAAGTAATCAGGCAAACGTGAAGCTTACACCAGGCCCTATTCTTGATACTCATCCACGATTAACAAAAGGACATAGGCATTAATGTGAAATTGGATTTATGAAGTAAAAAAAAAGTGTGACTCAAAAATCTTTCCTTTTCTTTCCAGAGTCTGTAAACGTATTGTGTAAATGCTCACCACTTATATAATCACCCACACATACAGCTTATTCTCATGTACTATAAAATAATGTAAGAAACAATCTAAGTTCAAAACATTACTACGTCAATATAAGCACCTACTAGTACTATACAGCATCAAGCAGCAACTGGGGCATGAAAAATAAGGTTCAAAACTTTCTTACATCATTTTTCTTCTTTTTATCGATTTAAGTTGGTTGAGAGTGGCAGTCCACGAAAAGCTTTCATTGGCAGTGGCATTGTTGCAGTTTCAGACGTCAAAGAAATTTCTATACCACAATGGGTAACATGTTTACTTTTCCGACTTCTCACAAAGTCTTAGCACTCCCTGCCATGACTTATTAATGATCCTGTTACACTTAAGCGCATAATACTAAGGCTAGTAGAAGGTAGTAAAAAAGACTACTCCCTTTTTAGCTATATATAGGTATAAACAATGACTCGAAATCGTGGACATAAAATTATGAACTGTTCAGAGATATTTATACCCAACCATTTTTTTTTGCGCGCTATGCTATAGAAAACCATCCAAGAGCAACATAATCTTATTTCAGGCTTTAACTTTGTTGCAAAAGCTATAATTTTTTTAATGAGAAATCTTAAAGTACATATTTTTTTTCAAATCATACCGATTGTTAGTCTAATGGGAGCAACAGTGAAAAAAAAATTAAACTAACCAATCTTGTAAACTTGTTCTGTATAGTTATACAAAATACTTAACGGCCCTTCATAGTCATAGTCATCATAAAATATGTGACCTTTTTAAAACTTATGACCATTTAGCAGTTGTTTTCTACAATTTTTGAAAATAAACTGCGTGCGGACAAGAAATTTAATGGGCCTATTACTTTATTAGTGTTTTATTTTTTATGTGAGCTGTTACATTGTTTGAGAGAGTCAGTTTGTCTGCAGGTGTAAACATTGCCTAGTAATAATATCAAACTATTGTTTGCTTCTTACAAATTAACCGCTCGCCATAATTCACTGGCAAGATTGAAGTATATAAAAAGAGATAGTTAAAATAAATCAATCATATAAAATGTGTTTCTTTTTAATGGTTCGAGAGATTGTTGTGAGTAATTTATGTCATCTCTCATATTTTGGCCTCGTTATAGTAAAGTAAGCAAGAAGGTTACTTTTATTTTACCCTATATTATAATTTGACTCTAATTTAGACGACCTTCAAATAAATCAATGCATAACCCTTATACCGTATTTTTAAAACCGTTCACCCTAAGCGAGTTGCTTGGATTACTTTAGGTTCAATAAGTACATAATTATGATTTTTTTTCGGAGTTTGTTCATTCCCAAAGAGATACGAACTGGTATGTTTTGTGTCTAAGTCTCCTTGGTGTGCTTTGTTTAATTCAAATCGGACTATTGATAAATCTTGAGGTTTTGCACGGTTCAAAAAACACGTACTAAAAGTGACATGCCTGGAGCTTGTGAAGTATGCAAATAATGCGTAACCAACGCTCTTGGCTTAGAAAAGGCTAACCACTCATCATAGAGTTACCACCGATACAGTTATGTATATCAAGTATCACTCGAGACAAGTTCCATTGATCGAGGTGTTGGCTAAGTCTAGAATAAAAACTAGAGGCCATTAAAACTTCATTATTAATTCCAATTTATGTTTCTCAGACATATCGTTTCCGAGAGATATTCTCGTAGACAGAAATGAACATAGGAACATAATTTTTTTTGGAACCTTTTGGAAGTTTTTAAGCACAGAAACTTGGAGATCTTTGTTCTTGAAAGAAGTATAGAAAGAATTAACTATGAAATAAGCCATCCATTATTTACCCCTTACCAAAAATTTTAATGGTTCCTGTACCGAGTTAGGCATTGTTATTCAAGTTTTAATTAGACCTTTATTACATGTAGACCTATATGTAGAACTAAAAATAATATTACCTGAAATTAATTTAGACATCCTGCTCAAAACCGTTCTTGTGACCCAATACACTGGTATTTGTACAGTGCGATATCAGACTTTTTTCACGCCAATGTCATTTACTGTACTCAGCATCGAAGACTGGCATTGCCTGGTTTCTCGTTGGAGCGACTCTGAAGATTGTTTAGGAGATGGCATAGTTTGCAATCACAAGCTGTATGAGTTACTGGTTACTGGCTCTTTAAAATTTGATTACCAAAAAAACAAAACCAGGCAAAAAACTTACATACCTTTTCAGGCTAAAATTTGTCCGCTGGACACACCAAATATCAACATAGTGAACTCGCTTCAATTACTATAAGGTTTCTTCCTAGTCCTTACACGTGAAGTTTGTTACGAGAACAAAAATAAAAAAAATCTTAAAACTCAACCTATGATTGCATCTAAATGTATGACAAACTTTGCAGCCCTTCTCCTCCTTCGTATTTTGAGTCGAGGGAAAGGGATCATTTCCATTATTACATAATCACTTTATTTTCCTCTTTTTCGCTTTCTCAGGACGATTCAGAGCTCAGATGGTTTTACCCCCAGCCTATGACGAGCCCGCCCACCTCCCGCCTCCATACTCTGTTGCGGCGGCTGCCCCGGACCGTGTACAACCAGCGCACCTGCGGCACCAACACCAACATGCCCTAATAGGTAATGACGCAAAACCGTTGGAGTCCAATATGTCCATTATTTTTTTTTTTGTCATGAACTGTCAGGCGGGATTATTATAAGCGATGGATTCACACAATATACACCAAACTGTCTACATTGCTCCTGGCTAAGGTTGATACATATACACTTGTTTGACCACGATTTCATCCCAGAGACCAGAGCTCCTGATAATCTTCGCCTGCTAATGACATCATATTCAATGAACATTTTAACAGTTCTAAAATATCATAAAGACTCCGAGTTGAAGGTTTCGTTTAAAAAAAAAAACAAACTAGAAATCAAACATATAAATGTGTATTGCACTTCAATTTCATGTACAAGCAGATCGATTTGTAATGAATTTTTTGGATTTAACTGAAAATCCTGGCGCTAAGTTCTCGCTCGAATAAACATGTGTCACTTGGGGGCACTGAATTCAGTGAATTGCCGTTGTTCGTGGGATGAATCCTGTTCAAGTGTGTGTCCACTTAGTTTCTCAGGCTCTAAAAAACCCACAAAAATAAAGAACTGAAAATGGTATCCCTGGCGATCTGAGAAATTTTATTATAGAAATCACTGGAATGCCTCAGATTTATGCGATAAAAGCGGAGGGATTTGGTGCGATCTTTACGTTTTAATGTCATGTGAAGATCGCTGCTCACGGACAATCCAGGTATTTTGCAGTTGCAAGTAAATGTATACAGTCATGTAGGCCTACTATGTCCTATTCTTATTTTAGCCTTTGGTGATGAATCTGAAAGGCCTTATAATATTTTCGCATTGCGTGAATTTGTTTTACTTTTGAACATTTGTGCATTGAACATAAATGCACATGGCTAATAGACTAAAATCTTCTAACATTACATCCACAGGCTATCTTCCGCATAATGCTACGACTTTTAATATCGGCCCGAATAGGCCAGAATCTGCACCTCCGCCGTACTCGCCCCCTCCTTACGATTGCCGAGATCTCCAGGATGACCAACGTCATGCTAGGCCTGTGGATGATGTCACGACGTTACATAGCGGGTCAAGCACTCCAGGTTCCACTGCAGCCAGAACATTGCACAGTTCGAGAACTGAACGCTCGGCCACGGCATCCAGGGATAACACTAACCTACCCTCAAATTTCAACAGAACGTCGGATATCCAGCGAGAGCCCAGAGGTTATTCCTCAACGTCAGATGGAACACAAACTTCAAACTACCAAGAAAGATACGCGGCTGCAAACTACACTTTCTACCATAACCCTATCCCAACAAACCAAAATGTTAACGATTTTAACTCCAGTCCAAGCGATGCCCCAGTGTATAGCATTTCCCAAAGCCAACTCAGCATTAATTTAAGAAGATCTGGGGGCGGCATGTACCGCCAGCCTTATGACCCCAGTGCCAACGAATTCAACAGAACGGGAGTATCAGCTACCCCTCCTACCATAAACCAGGTCCAACCTGCAGACACTACTTGTTCTACTATATCTCAGATACCCAGTGGAAGCTCCGGCCTTTGTGTCTCTAGCCTGTCCGAAGCCGTTCAAAGCGAGCGTTTCGGGCTGGGAGCATCAGCATCTCGCGACTCAAGCAGACTGGTGACATCACAGAGCTACAACATGTCTGCGATGCCTGATTCTGCTCCGGCTAGTGGGCCTTCTAACAGGCTCAATGGAAGGAACGCACCTGTTTCGGGAAAGACTCAGAGTTCAAGTAAACCATTGACATCGGCAGCAGCTGTTATGATCAGGAGCACAACTAGCATGGGCTCTTCTAATAACAACACTAGTATTAGTAACGCATCAAGGTCTAGTTTATCAAATTCAAACAGGCCAGTAAGTCATCAAATAAACAGTTTTCAGCAGTCAAGACTTCCACAAGGCCGCATAGCTACACATTCTTTAACGTCCCCGAAATCGTCCTGAAGGTTAATTTTTGTTAGGTCTTTAAGCCCCCCCCCATTAAACAATTCCCCATCCAATAACAAAAAAGTTTCAATGTGAGGATACAATTGTACAATGCAGGCTTACAATGTCATTTCAAAATGAAACAGTCATTTTTACAACTATCATTCAAAGCCACTGTGATAAAAAAATTCATTCTTAAACATAACTAAAATAAATAATCTAAATATTTTACTATGTATGTGTTTAAATTACTCTTAACCAGACTCATTTTCCATGCAAAGTGAGCATGACACTGACACCTAAAACCATTTGTCTGGAAAACAGCTAAAGTCAGTCGGATGTCACATTTTTTTTATTACATCTAAAACTAGGCGAATAAATTTACTTTTCTATGGATGTGTTAAAATTACTTTTGACCAGAGCCATTTTTCATGGAAAGTTAGCATGACAGTTGACACCCTCAACCATTTGTCTGGCAAACAACCCAAGTGAGTGAAACTTTTAACAATTTGTTTTTACTGAGCTTCCCTATGTTTGTAATTGCATATTAATTTCAAAAAATTTTGTAAAAAATATAAGAACTTGTGTTGATTTAAAGTATTGAGAAAAAAAAATCAACTAAGTTTTAAAGTTTTAAAACACATTTTCCTAGGTTTCAACTT
The DNA here is from genome assembly GCA_019649035.1 of Elysia marginata. Lineage (NCBI taxonomy): Eukaryota > Metazoa > Mollusca > Gastropoda > Plakobranchidae > Elysia > Elysia marginata. The sequence goes on along the minus strand of BMAT01002748.1, from coordinate 22,542 downwards.
CTGACATCCAACTCATTTTGTCTTGTTGCAAGACATCTTTACTCTGCCTTCCGAAGTAGTTTGCAATCCTTGATTCAGATGGACACAACTTGTGCAAAAAAAACCCCTGAGATCACAAGAGTTGTGATGCACAGTACATAACATGACCATTTAGCATTCTTCCTGCTAATCATCATTTCCAAGTTTATTGCAAACCACAGGCAACCAGTAAACAAAAATTGGTGTAGGTCTGTTAATCAAAGGCAGTAATATAGTTTACTGGAATTTCTGTGCTAACAGACATAAGGCAGTAAGGGGCAAAATTATGGCTCAGGATTCATTGAGGTAAAAAAATTTGATCAGGATTTTTTTTCACCAAATTGGAAAAAAAATATCCGGAATTGAGGACAAATCCTGAGAATGCCCATCCCTGTTGATAAAGAAGTATATTTTTGTGAATGAAATCATGACTTTAAAATTATGCATCTTTTAATTTTTTTTATTCAAGACATTAATTTGAAAAACTGATTTTAACTCATGTTGCTAGCATCCTCTACGCCTCCCTTGTGTTTATTGTGGTCTTTAATCGGACATCTGCATCGTTGCAGTAGCAAAAACATAAATTATTATCTTCTGAAGTTTTACAATTCCACAGATTAAATTTATCTAACTTCTAAGACGCGAACTAAGGTGCTTTCAAAGAATCCACAAATACACTAGAAAAAGCTTTAAGATGAAGTAATTGGGGTTGGGATGGATAGGAAAGGGGGGGGGAGGCGTGCTTGTTAAATTGAAATAATGCGCACACACTGACAATCTCTACAGTGAGTTTTAAGAACAGAACCTTTAAATGCATCATTAGCTTGCAACTCCCGGCTCCGCCCTGACTACTGGCTCCATGGCCTAGCGGTAAGACACTCGCTCAGAGATCGGCAGGCGCGTGGTTCGATCCTTGGCTGAGTCAAACCAAGGACTTTGAAAAAGGTTTTAGCAGCTGATCCGCCTAGTGATTGGCATTACGGATTTAGTGTTAAGTCTGGTCGGCCCGGTGTCAGGATCATGTGACTGGGTAAGTGTATGCAAGCGCTCCTTACATCACCGTGTGGCAGCACCCTTTTGATTGTCTCCAGCACTGTCTCTGATAAAACCTCAAAGTTAAAATTCAAACAACCAACCAACCAAAGCCCCCCCCTGACTTTAATTTAAGAAAATTTTTTCGGCAAACACTTTTGTCATGCTTCACAAATTTTATATATATTGTATTTCATGCATGTAAAAAAATCAAAGCTATTGTGATATACCATCTCAAGCATAAAAAAAATCAAAACTTTATCATATACCATTTCACGCATAAAGAATCGAAGCTTTTGTGATAAAGTACATTCTGCTGGAAATTGTTCTTCTTATGTAAACTTAACAATTCAAATGAATGCTCTATTTCGTCATCCATTTTCAAAGATTGGGAATAATTCTACCATATTACATGTATCTCATTTACCGGATAAAGTATTTCTCAAAGCTTACCATACCAGTATTAATTTTTTTTTGCTATGTTAAATATTACATACACCTATTATGTATTTCGAAATGGGAGATGCATGTAATCATATGCTACAAATATTTTGTATGCTCATAAGACATGTAATCTGCATATGATTTACCTTCACAAAGACCGCATGCTTTTTTTTTTCATTTTAAATAATTCTGAAGCAACACATTTTTATTAGGAAAGAAAACCCTACCGAAAAACACATTGTTTCCTTTTTGTCTACAAAAAAAGCCCCCCAAATGTTTGGTTGAAACTTTCACACATTTTTCAAGGTACAAAGCTGCAGAAATTGAACTGCTAAAAATTTCCATACCCTTGAATGTGATATTTGGGATGCCTAACTCATTTTGAGAGAAGGCAAGACATAGAGCATGTAATATGCGAATTCTGCAACTGATTCTTTGATAGTTTAAAACTAAGTATTATTGTGACACATAAAAGGCATGTATTCTTTACAAGAAATTAACTTATTCTCATATATTTGATTAATATATAAACATATGTGCATATAAAAGATATTTTTACTACCATCAGAGATAGATCTATAGGTCAAATCAATTTCTCAAATTCTATTTTTATTTCTTCCTATTTTAAGCGACTTGTAGAGTTCATATCAGATTTCATGCCTGTGTCAAACTTTATGTATTGTACTCACCACTGGAAAATATAATTTTGTTTGTTCTACTAAAGAACTTTTGAGCTTTCATGATTATGGAAGTTATCTTCCCAGTACCAACAGCATCCAAGCAATTTTTTTTACTTGACAACAACATAAATTAACAAGCTATTACAAAAGCCTGCTGAATAAAAGAAAGCTTTACATTTGTGTGACCTGGCTTGAATGACTTCCATGTTCTTTGATATTCATGAAATTAAGTATTAACTGAATTAAACTTCAGAATTGAAAACTTTTAGAATGTGTCCTTTGTGTTCTTGCAGGATAAGAGATGAGCCCCATATTATTTTTTTTTCAATGTACATCATTTTACCTTCTGACCTTTAAGACTATTGGCAAATTATTTCATTTTAAAAGTCTAAACAATTATTGTTAAGGAAAATTGAACTACTAGCATCAAGTTGCTTTTGCAGGTAAGGTAAATAGAATTTCTTATTTCTACGATCACAAATTTGGCGACAACCTATAGTTTTACCTGCATGTTAATGATGGAGTGGGTGCAAGCACATAACTGATCTAAAAAATTGATTCTAAAAACTTTTGTTATAAGCTACCAAGCATTATCCACAGTGCTGTAATCAAAAGATATATTACATGACTAATTGATTTACAAGAATTTGACGACTGACCTGAGTAACAACTGGCCTGCCACAAGTGCAAGCCAGCTTTTAGAAGG
>BMAT01002740.1:378810-391310 GCA_019649035.1 Elysia marginata | reverse complement strand
CTCTCTCTCTCTCTCTCTTTACATCTCTGTGTGTATATGCTTGTTTGTCTCTTCCTCTCCCACCTTCTCTTTTGGCCCAGCTCGCTCTATCTACATTCTATTTGTACATGTCTGTTTGTAACCGTTTTATCCTCCTCTTTATCAAAGTCCAAATCTCTACTATCTATCTCTCTCTCTATCTTTTGCTTCGTCTTTACATGTCTATTTGTAGGCTTCATGTCTGCCTGTCTTTTCGTCTCCCATCTTCTCTTTTGATCATAAACCATGTGTTTCTACTGCAACATCAATCTTGATAACATACATCTAGATTTAGATTCTATAGCAGGATTTTACTTTATGCCGGTGTGTGATGTAAAATAGATGAGTATAGATTAGCATCGGTTCTAAATTTTGTCTCTCTATCTATCCCTCACTTTCTTTGTCTATTTCAGCTTCACTGTCTTTACATGTCTATACATTTATACATGTTCTATCTGTCTGTCTGTCCTTCCACCTTCTTTTTAGTCCTAAATCATGAGGTTTTTTGTTTTTGTTTTTGTTTTTTTTGCAGCCACGTCTGCCAGTTAATCGTCAAAGACACTATCATTACATAGCTCTAGATCTGGATCTGGATCCATGGCAGGGATTAAATTTTTAGTTTACATAACGAACAGCTATGGCTAGCATAAGTCCTGAGTTGTACGTCCCCTAAGCCTCCCGAACGACCGAAATTTTAATACAGAGCGAGCCTAAACAAGATTAGTTCTAATGCTGATCTTAGCCTAGAAACACAAAGGTTCGGCTCTGTCAATAAGCGCGGTCTCGCGCTTAGTCAGGCGTTAAATTTTTCTGGCTGTGCTTTATCTGGATCAAATTATCAATTAGCCCATATAGCAAAAAATCAAAATCGAAAAAAAAATCTCATTGAATTAGCCTCAAAATGTCCAGATTTTGGTCCATGTCCCTAAAATGATGCACCGCCCTACACATCAACACAAAATTGAAAGCTTTTAGCCTTTTTCCGAACCTGCAGCGGTTGGCAAAAAAATTCTCTATTTTTATTATAGGATAGATAAGATATAACAATTGAAAGCTTATGCAAATGGTTAAAAATCAGTATTATGTACCTTCACACGACAATAAGCAAGAAACTCTACTCATCTATCGTCTAAATTGGTGTACCTCTCCCCTTCTCCCATTCCTACGAATTCAATTCTGCACCCCACCCACCGACCCACACCACCCACTACCTGCCTCCCACCTAACCTCAGCGACCTGCTCACCTGTGAAAGTAGAACTGATGAACACCTTGATCACTTTGGACTTTGTCTTGGGAATGGCACTGACCTTGCCCTTCATCACAGACTCCACCGTCTGACGGTCGCTGTCGTTGAGGTGGCCGTACCGGTATGGGATTTCCCGCTCCCGGCGCACCCTGTCGTCTGGAGTGGCGCTCTCCACTACCACGTCCTCAAGGTGACGGTAACGCATTTTGGCAGGAGGCGCTGTAGGTGTATTAGTAAAATTATTGATCATTAACAATAATAATAATAATAATAGTAATAATAATAATAATTTAAATATAGTAACAACAATAATATTATATAGAATTACTAAACCGCGTATCCAGAACTGTTTACTTTGCTCTATGCGGTCTGCAGATGTGATTACTTGCATAACGGAAATACCAACATTAAATACGTAAATACATACAGCAGGTTACATTACAGTTAAATATGACTTCAATAACAACTTCGCACGATGATAAACTACAGATCTGACCTGGATAGCTATAAGTGCACCGGTTGAAAAAAGATGTTGTTTTAACTGCTTTTTAAGGATCTCTGCTGATTAATCTTCTCTAATGGTTTTGGCGAGTATATTTCCATGACTTGGGCCAAAAAAAAGGAAAAAGTTTCCACTCATAAACATTAAATTTGACACAGATCTACATTTTAAATGCCAGTCTAAAATGATCATGTTAAAATTAATATTTAGCTTAAGGTGCAAAACTACAAGAAAAGAAGGCTATCTTTAGTTTTCAGTCTTGATACACAGAGTATACTAAATCTTACAAAAAAGACGTGGCCCTATCCAATGTGCTAGAACTGGAAACTCAACGACTGATGTGGGTGGTGTGCAATGATCTGCAACCTTTATGACTTAAGCGGGCTACATAATAATATTGTGTTGAAAATCTGCTCCCTCGAAAAGTCACAGAAAGCCGTGGTAATGTTGGCAAAAAATTAGCCACTTTTCATCTTTTTGCTAGAAACATCCGTTCTCCTACAAGCAACTTTTCCCTACACCAATTAAAAACTGTCCTATACTTAGAAAACAATTTTTTTTGCCAAACGCGACGGGTTCGGAAAATGGCTCAAAAACGTCAATCTCTCGGATATTTCATGCACCAAAATCTGATCATTTAATAGAGAACGTATACATTTTCCGTACGTGGTTTTTACGCTAACTAAAATAAACGAAAAAGGAACTTTATGCCGACCGCGTTCCTTCGCGTCAGTTCGGCTAGACTATGCTCTGATTGACTAAGAGAGCCTATATATAACTTTGTCTTCTAGATCAAGATCTGCAGTAGAATTAATGTGGGCCAGCCTCGCTCTGTATTAATCTTTAGAAATCTTAGGCGACGTAACACTCATGGAAGAAGTTTGGCTTGTCTCAAATGTTAGTTATGTAAACTAAAATCCTGCAATAGATACAGATCTAGATGCAAACTCTAACGATAATCTCGCAGGCGTGATAGCAGAAAACTCACGATTAGAGAAGACAAATATAGTGACACATTGAAATTGAAAAAGAAAGAGAGAGGGAGGGAGAGAGAGAGAGGGAGAGAGAGAGAGAGAGAGAGAGAGAGAGAGAGAGAGAGGAGGTGTAGAAGAGGACTAAGATAAATAGGACGAGAAACATGCTTCTTAACATGGAGATTCAAAAGTAGATGAAGGCGTTGAGGGGCAATTCAAAGACAGATTTAGACGGGCAGAAGATAAGCCTACAGAAAGAAGAATACAATTCTGATAGCTATAGATATATCAATACACCGCAGTTTTGAGAACACAATGAAAAGAAGGGGACTTTTTAACTGGTTGATTGATTGATTGATTGATTGATTGAAGGATATTTTACAAGCCCAATTCCACTTCAAAGGTGTTCTCAGGGCTTGGGTCCCAATGACAATGTACGGGCTGCCACCCAGAGACTAGCGGGGATACCATGACTTAGCATCAGCCGGTCACATTATACTGACACCGACCCAACCAGTAGGGGCCCGGACGTCCCGGACTGTGCTCGGCTGAGGCTCGAGCTCTGGGCCACGGAGCGAGGCCTCTAGCAACTAAGCTATCTAGGCCCCCTGGGGAGCTGAGCTCTTTCCTATATTGTTTACTAAAACCAACAAAAAGGTATGCCCATTAGTAGATTATTTTAAAAACAAATAAAATATACGTTGTAGAGAACTCGCCCGCAAGTGTGCTCAAAGAAAAATGCATGCTCATTTTAACTCGTTTTTTAACATAAAGTGGTACCCTTTTACTTCTCCCGAATATGAATACATTTTAGGCTCCAAGAAAAGCCGGAACCATTAAAATATTATTTTAGGTCACATTCTTCTGCAACTCGTTAAGGAAAAAAAGCACCACAAGCTCTTAATATGGTTACTTTAACGTAGAACCACAACAGCGTCAAGCCCGACGATCAGACCTGACCTGACGGGGTTTTTTTTGGTGTGTGTGTGTGTGGGGGGGGGTGTTGACCTGCTTTACAGCAACGCCTATCTTCTCATTCGCAGCTAGGCATAAGCCTAGGCCGCCTTAGAGGCTAAAATGCCACGGCCTGACCGTCTGTCCCAACGCCGGTGTCGTCCTACCCTAACACCTCTATTAAATGACAATGCTCGGTACTCAAGTTGTAAAGCTTTTCATGCCGTTTTATCTGCTCGTTTTGTTAGATCCGTTTGGCTTAAATTAAAAACAAACGTACAGGAAGTACGTACCATCTATTCAGATAAGACGAATGTGCCGTCGCGTGCAAGCAAAGTCTACTATGGGCAACTTCAGCAAAGTAAACACCTCAGTATTACCGAGGTTACCAAATGTATGCCTTTCCTGACTACATTAGCACCAAAATAATAGCATTGCAAATTGAGGTCGAGTTAGCAGTTATACTTAAAAAAAAATATTATTTATCAATAACTCACATGTTAGAAAAAAAAATTCAATTACCTATGTCAATCCTCTAGGTAAAATTATGTATGAGTTGTTTTAAGAAAAGTTGACTCAATCTAGAGAATGATAATTTCGAGTAAAACGGAAGCCTGTCGCTTCATATTTGAAAGAACTACATGGGATGAAATGTAGGTTGCCATAAAGCATACACTTCTCGAGGATTACAAATTGCAAAACTGCTCACAACAACCAGTGCTTTACTCTTCGCAAGGTGCTCAGAATTAAAAACCTCAAAACCTTCCATGAAGTTGGGGCCCATTGCAATGGTTATTCTCGTAGTCATGAGTTTTTGTAGTAGTAATTGATACATTCATTATGAACTGTCAGAAAAAAGGGGATAGAGGATAAGAGAAAAGTAGGGAAAGAAGAAAGACTAGACTTGTCCAAACCACATTATCTCTGTTTTTTCCATTAAATTCTTGACGGTTATTTTCATAGAATATAGTCTGCTTTTCTACCTTTGTTCACGTGTAATAGTTAATAAGTTTTAGAAGATAAATCATTTTGAAGAGGTAACACTTTAGTTAATGCCGCTACCACGACTGCTCATCTTTAAGAACGATTGATGCGGGTTCAAAATCGTCTATTGCAAGGTGGTTCTAATCTGTATCTCTTCAGTGCCCCTTTATATGACTTGTAGTTAACGAAAGCAAACAGAAAATCACGTGACCAATATGTTATAAACCAAATTAGTTTTTCTTCGCCAACCCATGTTTTACGAGCAATAAAGAGCTTGTCTTAGAAAAGCAAGGATTCAGCCTAATCTTAAAATTATTCTTATGATAAGCATTAAACATGTGGTAAAGATTTCTCAACCCTGCCATGACACAAAAGTCTTGTCAAGTTAACAAAAAATGCGAGAATTTTAGATTTAAATGTGTTGAGCAGTGGATCAACCTGTGAAGTGTTTGACCACAATGTTAGAGATCATAGGTTCGAGCCCTAGTTTGGACATTTTTTAATTTAATTGACGATTTAATTGCAAAGTTATTACGGGCGGCCTATATCCTGCAATCCTTGATCAACCAATTTTTTATAGCTTATATAATTGTGTTGTCTTCACGCTAAGTGCCAAACCTTTCATCGCACCATTAAGCACCTTTTGTTTTGAATATGCTGTGACAACACAATCATGATTGTGTGGACAGGCTGGGAATGCACCGGCGCGACCGAAAAAGGTGGGCCAACTCGTCGAACGTAAAGAACATCTTTCTCTCCCTTGATTGACAGTAGAGACCTTTCGCACCGACGACGATAAGGTGTGACGTAAGAAAACCTATAGCTAGCGTGGGTTTTACAGCAGACAATTGGGGAATGAATATTTCAATCGACTTCTGAAGGGAAATCTCTAAACCTTGAAGCTATAAATACTAAAAAGCGCCCATGATATCATTGACTGGGTTATTTTTTAAAGCCTTGACCCATCGCGATGCTTGATACCCCATCAAAGGTTCAAACAAGACGAAGAATGGAAGGTTCAGAAAGCATTAAATGAAGCAGACTGGCAGTACTGTTGGCTTTCTTGGCCTCTGTCGCTCTCTGTGATGAGAGCCTGTGATACTACGATTCGCTGTTGAAATCTTTAAATCTATAGAAGTCTATTGGAGTTTTCATTAACGCGAGCGGGCCCGTATCGCATAAAATCTAGTGGCGTGGCAGGGACCATCACTTAACACATGGAATGTTTTCCTGTTGACATTTAATCGGACTCACTCTAAAACACATATTATGGTTGTATAGTTTCCTTTTTTAAAAAAATTGTTTACATTTCGATATTTGGTCACTCTGGATTGTATACACACAGGGCAAAAAATTAATATTAGGAATGAGATTGGAGCGCAAATTATCGTCCCCATTGGCAAACTCACTCTTTGAAGTCAACTGCTTGCAGGCAAGAACGATAATTTTGTGCTCTATTCTTATTCCCAATGCACTGTATTGGTGTCAAACCTGGTAAGTTCACGAAGGAAATTCTTAGACAGTTGATAGAAAGAGTAACAGAAAACTGACAAATAGTAAATAGATGGATATACAGACATAAAGCAGACAGGTAGATTCATAGAAATGTGGATATACCGAAAAATGGAGATGAATTGAGAGTGGTAGATATAAAAATATATAGGGCAATAACTACAAGATAAATTGTCACGTAGGTATATAGGCACATAGATAAATAAATATGTAGACACAGGCGTATAGGTAGAAAGGGAGGGAGATAGCTAGATCGATACATACATAGATAGATAAATAAGTAGAGAGGTTGATAGAGACGCGGATATATGGATATATCGTTATTCAGACCACACTTAACTATTGAGGTATCTTAATAGATAGATAGATAAATATAAAGATAAACAACTGGGTTGACAAAAAAAAAACAAACAGGCGTGTAGGCAGGTGGATAGAAGAATAGGTAGGTGCGAAGTTATATAAGTACATAGATAGTTAGCTAGACATAGTAGATACATGTATTGGGAGATAACGCGGGTGAGTAGAGAGATAGATAGAAAGATAGATATACTAAAAAGTGAATGAGAGAGAAACAGGCAGACAGATAGAGACAGAGTTAAAGACAGAGACAGAGATAGATAAAGAGAGGGCATGATATATATGATGCAAAAAAACCACGAAGAGACAAAATAGACATTAAGAAAGAGGGGGCAATCGGTGCAACAGACGAATGCATAAAAATTAGATAAGATAATCATTAAAGTTGATCATTTAAAACATGAAGAAAAAACAAAGAACAAGACAGAGTTAATTACATTGGGAAAAAGCTAGGAAGTTATGGCAGTGGCATAGAGAAAGAGAGAGAGTGTCTGTGTGACACAGGAAGAGAGTGAAAAAGAGAAAAAAAGAGAGAGAAAGAAGGGGGGGCGATCAGGAGAAAGATAATAATGAGAAAGACAAAGAAAAAAAGACTGAAATATCAGTCAGGGAGAAAGAGAAAGTAAGGAAAGGATAGAGCACCACACACAGATATTCTAAAATACCTATAACAGCACATGAAAGTCAGAGGTATGGTCATTTGACTACTGCAGACCTTTAAAGATCGATACATGCCGATCAATAAGATTGCCACTAAGCCAAAGTGATCGGGCAGGCGGGACTTAAGTATAGTTTGATATTATGTACCCCTTGTCACCGCGTCTAAAACCTATACATAGCCCGCTCCCCTCCCCCGTCTCTTCCAACGTGTTCAGTTGCGGTGGCTGTTATTGAGCGTAGAGTTAAATCTTAACCCTTTGATATTTTGACTATATAAAACATGTCAGTATACTTTGCGTGTTATTGAAAAGCCAGTGTTGCACTAATATACCATTAGCCTAGAGAAATGGAACGTTTGGTGAGCTAATAATATTATTTTTAGGGGTTTTTCTTCGTATTATGTCTGTCCAGGGTTTTCTTCATAATCTTTGTTTAATCCTCACTGCCCTTTTTCTTATTTCGAGTTTAATAATTTTATCAAAATTTGTACATTTCTCTCAGTCTGTCCCCCTTTTTTGTGTTGGCCTCATATGTACTTTTTCTGTAAGACTGTCTGTTGGTATGTTTGTCTGGCTGCATCCTTGTCCATTTCTTTGGGGTTTTTTTGTTTTGAATTGTTTTTTTTCCTTTCTCCTTCTCTTATCTGTCTACCCATTATACTCTTTCTTTCCAACTGTCTGATTGGCCACAGTTGAATAACTTTCATATTTTTATCTGTTAATAAATTGTTAAAAAAAAAACCTTTAGGATCAAAGTGAAAAAAAATTATCGAAGCACAGACACACAGGATATAAAAGCTGAAACTGCGCAAAGTAAATTACTCAAGAAAAACAGACCTTTGCATCCTTTTCTACGACAATCAATAAAACTTTAAGTTTGAATGTATTAAGATGATTGATTTCTTGATTGATTGACTCATCAACATTTTTGCTTGGACGAAGCCTGGTGCCTTATATTGAACGCAAGTCTCAATTGTTAAATTCTTCAAGTCTGTCTGAAAGCCTTTTTAGTGGTCAAAAGGTATTTAACAAAAACAAAAGCAAGAAAGAACAGAAATAAATAAACATTATGAAAGTCCGTAATTCAATAATTTATTAGGTCTAAATTACTTAAGGTAAAGTAAAGGTATTGTCAATTCCGAGAACCCAGCTAAAGTCACCCTGACCCATTCTGAGCTACAGGCATTTTCTCCGTTTCAAACTCCTTAAATATCAATCAAATCTCCTTGCTTCGAAAACTTGTAAAAGAATAACCAAATAATGTTTGTCTTTTGAATAATGTTGCTTAAGTTCTATGCTTTCTGACCAGGTATCAAATTTTCCGACGTTAGATGGTTTTTACTATTGGGGCACCACTACATATTCGCGATGATTATACCATGAGAGGTTTTTAAAATCTCAGAATCCACAACCCATCAGTTTAAAATTAGCTATACTGTCTTTGATATAGCACTTTCAATATAAAAAATCTTTTGCGTGTTCTAAAATATTTACCCGGCAAAATCTCAACTGAAAGTAGACAGAGTAAATTTAAGACAAAACTAATGATTTAGGAATAAGCGGATTTTCATAATAATCTCTACATGCATGTTCTCAGACGCGACATAACACAAAGACAACCCAAAAGAAAAGAAAAAAAGGTACTCACCGTCTGGATTATTTATATCCATCTCTTATTATCTGTGTTGTGTCTTAGTGTGCAAATACTCCGCTTGGTTTTTTATGTTTGTCTCTCCCTCATGGACAAAATCCTGTCAAGATGTGCACGTCTTGGTTTTCACTTGGCACCACACGCGCAAACACACAAAGAGACCGCCATTGGTAGATTCGTGAAATCCTCCCAGTTTTTTGTAAGATATACTCTCATCTTCACATTCCGTTAAGGTCTGTTGAAAGAAAAAAAATCCACAAGGTATAATAGTATTCTACTGACAATGACAAATTAACCTAAATGCACTTAAATTAAAGCAATGCTTTATTCTTCGTTTTAAACATCACCTTATCTGCCGCAAAGTATAAGTGTGTTGTCAATATCGTTTGCCGAGGTTTCTCATATTGAGTCTTAATCCAGGAATTACATGTATCTATGGTTTTCTCTTATTGAGTCTTAACCCAGAGACTTCATATACCCCAGTTTCCTCTTATTGAGTCTTAATCCGCAGACTTCATATACCTCAGTATCCTCTTATTGGGTCTTAATCAAGGAACTAAACGTATCCCGCTTTTTTTCTCATTGAGTTTTAGTCAAAGAACTACATGTATCTAGGTAGGGCATTTTTTCTCTCATTGAGTCTTAATCCAGGGACTAAACGTATCCCAGTTTTCCTCTCATTGAGTTTTAATCAAGGAACTACATGTATCTAAGTATTTTCCTCTCATTGAGATTCAATCAAGTAACTACATGTATCAAGGTATTTTCCTTTCATTGAGTCGTAATCCAGGAACCGTGTCATTTTCTTTACTCAAGATGTCTCTCACAGGCTCTATTACGCACGGTAACATTAGCCTTTGGTTAGCGGCTGCGAATATTTCCCCGGGATCATCACTGGCGTGCAAGGCCAATCACTTTACTTCAATACTGGAAAACAATTCGCTATTTTTTTTAAACAAAAAGCGTTATACTGACCATAGGTAAAGAAAGGTTAGCCTCTTTATCTTAGCTTGGTCCTCTGATGTCCCTTAAGCTTCCCGATGTTGCTTGGGTTACCTTAGCTTGTTAACACTCAGAAGATTGTGATTAGCCATCTCTGCGTAGGTTTCCTTTTACTCGGAAACGTGCCGTTATGTTATCTTGTGACGCTAAAAATGACGGGGCAGCTAATGGAAATTCTAAGTGGAAATCAGACCGTGTAACACATGCAGTTAACACGCCGCTAGAAAACGTAGGAGCTTTCAATTAAAAGAGCTTGAAGTTATCGAGGCTGATTCTTTATCAAACGCTTGTGATTTACACTTACAACCAACATGGCGATGCAGCGACATAAACCCAGGCTATCTGTAGAAGGCGGGAAGTTTTCACACAGGATGAAAAGCTCGGTTACTTGCCTGAATTACGTTAAAATGAACACGATTTGGGTGAAAACATGGACCGCTTATTATGACCATGTGTTTTCTGAGAATTAATTTTTTTGCCTTTTATGGAAGTTTTATCATTTAGGGATGGTAAATGCTAAGAGAGATTGTTTCAAACCAATATTTTTGTGTCGCTATAGGAAAGTTGTGTCACAGCTATATTGGGCTATTTCCAGTTATACAATACTTCCTACATTAGGACATGCTTGTTATCGATGAGCACTAAACAAACGAATGTTTCGGGTTGCTAGAGGACGGGACAGGGGGTCAATTTGAGGCTTTATCGGGCTCTTTCCTTGTGTGCAGGTGTGCTCTCCGAACAAAGATTGACGTTATAATATAAGTTCAAACCAAGTCAAACAGCGCGGAACTAAAATTTTAATTTACAGAAAGCTGTGACAACGAAAGACTTAAAGACTTTGTCAACACGCAAGATACAGAGAGGAGGGAGAGAAAGAAAAGAGAGAAAGAGGGACAGAGAGGGACAGAGAGAGATGGGGGGGGGGACATTGGCCAAGGTATGAAGCGAATGCAAGTAAAGTTATTGTTTCGTTAAATAGGCCTTCCGCACATGCGAGGTGTCAAAAGCAAAGTCACAATCATTATTGAGTTACAGACAAAATGACCATGGTCTTAAAATAGCCTGATCAGCTAGCAGGAAACGATCACAAGCGGCTACACATAAGTATCACCTGCTCTATTTTTAGTATAGGAAATTCTAGATCCTAGATAAGCCTGAAGAAATGATAGGTCGAAAGCGAGATTGTTATAATGCTTATGATAATGGTCACTTAGAATCTATTTTTAGGAACCTAGTAAATGTAAAATAAAGGACGAGAAATGTTGCTCTAGTTACAACATCGTTTCTATTTCAGCAATGAGATAGGAGAAACTAACCTTACTTGGTGTTGTAACTAATGCGAGGGTATTGCTATATGAGTCCAACAAATCTAGCTAGCCTTGGAGAGATAACTCTATTTCCTTAACAGTTATTTACGTGTGATAACCAATACTTCAAGAGTTACTGACGTCAAATATTTAAAGATTGTTTATCTTTTAAAACAATAGCTCTGAAGTTCTGAAGACATACACAATAGTTTGAAGAAAAAAAGATAGGAGCATGTCAACTACGGAATTAACCTCAGTTCTGGAAAGTTTTGATCTTACTGGTTTGATTGATCAGTTGGTTGATTAGTTGGGTGGTTGAATAATTGCTTGTTTGACTGATTCGTTCATTGATTAGTTGATAGATTGTTAGGTTTGCTGATTGATTGAATTCGAAGGTTGGTGGGTTTTTACTGATTGCTTGATTCACTCATTTGTAGTTAGTTGGCTGATTGATAGAAGCGAGTGGCTGGTTGGTTGGTCAGCTGGATAATTGATTTTTTTTGCTTATTGATTGATTGACTAGTTGGTACGTTAGTTGATTGACCTTTTTTATTGGTCGGCTGGGTGCGATGATTTCTTGTTTAATTTGTCGATTGACTGATATTTTTGCATAATCCACTAAATGACATTTTCTAATTGTCCAACTTTTAATCATGAGTTTAAGTACATTTATAAAAGTATAATCTTGAGCCTTGGCAAAATGTTATAAAATTCTAGCTTTAAATCAAGTCTTTTAGTTTTCACAATTTAGACCTATATGAGTTTAGACACAGACATGGCGAAAAAGCTACAAAATCAAATGTGACCAAAAGCCAAGGGAAAAAGCGAAAATTGAAAAAAAATAAAGAAATAAATAAAAAAAAATACTTTTTAAAAGGCATACTCCATGCGTTGTTCCACCTCTGTTACAAGCTTCTGAAAGTCCAAGTTTCGGGGATCCAGGCAACAGGCACACACATAGGCTGGCGGGTTAACTCTGGTCGTCTGCTGTCAGTCGTGCTGTTACTGGCCGTGACAGAACCAAGGGGAGACTACCGACATTTCGGATCCTATACCTGGGACAGGCTAGACTGTACAGTCGAGCGTCACCTGTAAGCCCTTTGTCTAATCGCCCTGGTGCGAAAATCAATAATCTACTACTGATCCGTGCTCGGTAATTACCGGAGCAGAGCCAATTTTGCCTCGATCTGGAGGACCTTGTAACCCCCCTTAGTAGGAGGTACCAGCGCCAGATTCTTAGGGACTTTTTAAGTCTAAACAAAGAGTAAAATCACAAATTGAACCTTCTTTTTTCTTGTTCTTTTTCTTCTACCGCTGCTGCTGCTGCTGCTGC
>BMAT01002740.1:346006-359149 GCA_019649035.1 Elysia marginata | reverse complement strand
CCCCAACAAAATTAGAAATCTTTCTACTTGAAAAAAAAAAGCAGAAATCTTTCTACTTAAAAAAATAGAAATCTTTCTACTTCAAATTTTTGAGTGGGAACCTACCAAAAAAACAGAAAGAGATTTTGGAAGATAATCGACTCGTTCGAAGCTCTAAAATTACGTTCTCGTTTTGATTCTGATTTGGCATGCCATTTCAGAAGGTGTAAACCCACCCATATACGCGCGTGGCCGCATGCGCGGTTTGACTACAGACGCGTGAATAAGCTTTTTTTCTAGGTACGAAGGAGGAAAACGGGTTTTCAAGGAGTAAACTAGCCAAAAGACTACTAGGGTTTTAGAAGGTGAGGGAAAAAAAACTTTGTAAAAAAGATCATGCTAACGAATGTGATGGAGGCTTATCAGATATTTAAGCAAGGGGTTGGATTAAAGATTGGTAAATAAAAAGCCAATTTGCTTCCCTGAGACTAAAATATGGTTGCATCTGTTTAGCTCACATAATAACTAGAATTTATTTTGCTGTGTATATTACAAAAATCATGCACCAATGTTTTGCAAGGACTTAAGAAGATGAACAAAAATATACCGAGTGAAGATAAGCTGTCAATCAGCTTGTGAGAAACACTATTTGGGAAAATCTTGGCCCTTTTCTTCATAGAAAGGCAGAAAACACGACACACAGAGCCTTGACCCTGATGTTAAGTTGGTAGAAAACATAACACGCAAATCTAGGCCTAATCTAAATTCTACATTAAGATATATTATAGATCAGGATTAGCGTCATTAGTTTCTAGATTTACATAATATTCCAGACACTTATGTTCTAGATCTAGTTCTAATTTAGATTCTACTTGATGCAAAAATATAAGACGAAGTTGCAAAGCAGGTGAAACTATAACTTAATTATGTATGTTCTTCTGCTTTCCGAAGTTTTTTGTGGTGTGTAAAAGTTGACCTATATTTTAAATCAATTTAAGAACGTGTGACTCCTGCATTGATGTAGAGAATGTTGCGAATTTGGGAGTAATTTGACAGGAAACACAAACTTCACATACATACAGCAGAACAACTTCAACCATTCAAGATGAATTTCATACGTTTTGTGAGAACTGATCTTCACATCAAAGTTGCTGTCTGTCACCGTTGAATATAATGTCAGTCATTGTTGTATGTAATGTCAGTCACTGTTCCATGTCATGTCAGTCACCGCTGTGTGACATATCAAATACCGTTTTATATCATGTCAGTCACCGTTGTATGTCATGTAAGTCACTGTTGTGTGTGATGTCAGTCACTGTTCCATGTCATGTCAATTTCCGTTGTATATCATGTCAGTCACCTTTGTGTGTCATGTCAGTCACTGTTGTATGCCATGTCAGCCACCATTAAATGTCATGCCAGTCACTGTTCCATGTCATGTCAGTCACTGTTGTGTGCCATGTCAGTCACCATTTAATGTCATGCCAGTCACTGTTCCATGTCATGTCAATTTCCGGTGTATGCCATGTCAGTCACCATTGTATGTCATGTCAGTCACCGTTGTATGCCATGTTAGTCACATTTGTGTGTCATTTCAGTCACTGTTGTTTGTCATGTCAGTCAACTGTTGTATACCATGTCAGTCACCGTTGTATGTCATGCCAGTCACTGCTCCATGTCATGTCAATTTCAGTTGTATGCCATGCCAGTCACCGTGTCGTGTCATGATAATTACAGGACATGAGTTATAATTTATAGGAGAGAAAATCAGAATATAAAATTAGAATAAAGTAGTTAGAAGGAGTTTTAATCGTATACTAAGAGAGGGCAAAGGTTGAGAAAGGGGAATGAGCATAGTAAGAGGGAACGAAGAAAGAGGGAGACAAGTTAGTGCAAGTAACTTTTTCAGATACATGTAGTTCAACAGAAAAATAACCCCCTTAACAAAAAGCTGACAATTTATAGCAAGGGGAACAGGCACGCTGCTAAAATATTTTGAAGGTTTATTATTTTTTATTATTACTGCGCTATATCTTTCTTGGACTTTTGGCTCCGTACGCAGCGTAACTCTGTCCGGGACAAGCCCGAAGCAGTACCTCCAGTGTAAATCGTATGAGAAATACTGCATTTCGTTTGTCCACGGCAGAACTGTGCCGCCACAAAATCAGCGCCACTGATGCTGCAGCGGAGCAGTACATTTGAAAGCCACTCTTAACCCATATGCAGGGTGTTGCAGGTGTGTATCACAAATTCAAGCATTGCATATAAATGAGTACCTTATTTACAGGTAGGAGGACTGGAGAAAGTTAGGGTAAATTGCTTTCCCAAGGATATTGCAACATGGCATAGTCGGGAAACGAACCCAAAACAGCCCGAACACAAGTCAGACGCGTTGACCACTCTGCGATACTGCCCTCGTTTTCTAAAAAAAAAAACCCAGTTTAAAAATAAAAAGGAAATGAAATCCCGAGCTAGTGCATGCAGCGAAAAAAATACGCTAAAGAAAATTCAAAACCACAGAAAGAAAGAGAAAACCACAACATGGGAACCTTAACTAACGAGAGCAATGCTCGAAATAAAGTGGTTATAAGGTACATCCTTCTCATAGGTTGTCACCAATATAAACAGAAAGATAGCTATACTAAAAAAGTCAAGTTTACAGTTCAAGGGTAAATTGCTTGATATACCTGGAGCTTTGTTTCAAACATCATAAACTAATGCTTATGTTTCGCCATGAAAATTTTAAAAATCTTCTTAAGGTTGTATTACAAACCCTCTAGCTGAACTTAAGTTTCTTGAATACATGAATTTACATCTTGTGCAAAAAAATTCAACTTTTATATAAAATACGCTCTATACTGCTCATCCGTCTAAGAGAATAGGATGCAACTTGTTGAGTTTAGAACTGATTTGAAGTGAAACTTAAACTTGTCAAACAGAAAGAAAATAGCCGAGGATGCAGCTTATAATGTACCAATTGATTAGAGTTGTGAAGGAACGGTTTGTTATTCTGAATAACACCGCAGTTTCGAATCTTGTCCTATGAATTGCAGGAATACACCTACGGAATTTTGCGAAGCTTGTCAACAAGAAAACTGTTTTGTGTCAAATTAAACTTTTGTCGTCTTTTCTTTTTCTGCGCAATTAATACTCTTTAGAACTAACAACCAAGACGAAAGAAGGTAAAAAAATTAATTTTTCATTCATATGATCAACGAACTTAACAACAAATTACAAGAAAATGACGTCTATAAGCAAATGCACGTCTGGTTAATCTTTGTCAACAATATATACATGTACGTTCATATTACGCGCATTCTAAAATCTATAAGAGACCTAACTTCATGTTACGTCTTGTATAAAGAGAAAATTAATTTCCGTCTGGCCTGGAAAATAAAAGGATCTCTGTTTGCCAAGCCGACCACAGGCAAGCAAATAAACAAACAAACACGTAGATAAACCTTTCGTGACAATAGAAGAACAGGAATTAACTAGCACACATTACAAAGGCCATTTCAAAGATATCATTCATCTAATTGGAAAAATCTAAATCTTCGTTTTTAAGAGCGTCAACAGCTTATTGTCCACCTATTACTTTTATTTTCACTCCACGATCGACTCCTTCCTGCTATGCTTCTTGTAGATTGTATTTTTCAGACTCTCAGGTTCTCATTTCATAACCATTAAACGTTTTTTTTAATTACATGTATATGTTTTAGTGTTACTCAAACTCAGGGTTGTAAGATAATGAACTGCATGAAGCTCCTGGTGTTTAAAACCGTTTCAAGGTTTTGAGGGATAAGGCCCAATTAATAATTATTATTGTTGTTGTTGTTATTATTATTAGTATTTTTACTAGCATTAAGTAAAGAATGTAAGAACGTATAGACTCTCTAAAGTTGCCCTTTTTATCTCCATTATACTCTCATTATAATGGAGATAAAAAAGGGTAACTTTTCAGAGTCTATACGTTCTTATATTTCTTTACTTAATGCTAGTAATAATACTAGACTCATTCAGACTCTCAGATTCTCATTTCAAAACTATCAAACATTTTTTAAATTACATGTATATGTTTTAGTGTTACATAGTATCGGTTTTATATCACGAATGGTCTTTATCTTTCCAAAGGTTTATCTTCTCATCGTCCAATTTTGTCTTTGAATAGGCTGCGCCTTCCTTTCAAAAAAAAAAAAAAACAACAACTTTGCTCCCCTTTACTGTTTTTCTACATTCTGTCTCACCTCTAGGCCTTTTTCATCCTTTAACACTCTCGGTTGGCTGCGAATACTGCCTTGGCTTTCTTGTTGACTGAGACTGTGTGTTAGCGTATTAGACACTCAGACTTCTTACCAATTATTATCGTCAGTAGACTGTGTGTCAAGGCTTGGAGCACATTATGAGTGTGTTAATAATAAATTTGAGCGTGTAATTAATAATAAGAAATTCAGACATCGGTTGTCTGCGGCAACACAGTCTTGCAGCGAGGCGGGCTAGTTCCAGTGTTTTTTTAAAATGGATGTCACCGAGCCTTCTCATGAGATTTTGGTTTCCAAGGTCTCCTCAATCTTTTCCAAGCCATTTACTACCTTTTAAAAGCCAAACCAGGCCTTGTTTTCCTACTATAATTATGTCGTTTCTTTTTATTCACATTTCGGTGAAGGTGAAATCTTATAGGTAACGTTACCTATGACCGACGCTAGAGTCTGATAAATCTGCCCCATGATGCCAAGAGTCTGCTCCTGCCTCACCGCGCATGCCTGGCTTTTGTCTTGTGTCATGACGTCATGGCAGTTGCTTCTGCGCAAGAAGCGCGGAGTGGACAGTGGAGCGCAGAAATGGGCAGGCGTAGCAGACGAGCTGCTTAAGAAATTATCTCTGGTGTCCATCACGACAGAAAGAAGCACTAACCTCCTTTCCCTTCCCCCTCCATTTTCTTTAATTGGTGAAAGGAGATGAAAAAGTAAGAAGAGAACTCAGATGAAGATGGGGAATGGTATCGAGTGGGGAGGAGAAAAAGCTGTTTCTTTTTTGCATTGTTTTGTTTTTGTTGTTTTTTTTTATCAAAAGTATAAAATGCAATTACTTTAAAATTTGCCATGTGGCATGTTGAAGACAAACAGCAACATCAACAACAACAACAACAACAACACAACAACAACAACACAACAACAACAACAACAACAACAACAACAACCACAACAACAACAACAACAACCACAACAACAACAACAACAACACAACAATAATAACACAACAACAACAAAGCCAAGAACAAGAAGAAGAAGAAGAGGGAAAACAAAAAAGAAGAACAAGAACAAGACAAACAATAACAAGAGCAAGAACAACAGAAAAACAGATTATGAAGAACAAGAACAACAAAAAGGAAAAACTCTGAAAACATTAAAAAATTAAAGAATTTATTCTAAGCAATATATGAAAATATTTTAGTAGACCTCTATGATGATAATATTGTAACTACTCACTAGGAACGAAAAAAAGCGGGCAGTATAGCACAATATTTGGTTTTGAATATGGAATGTTTCAATCAATCGATCCAAACAAGGCCACAAAACAAAGGGTTTTGAGTGAACGATTCAATTTATTATATACAATGTGGTATATACAATGTAATATATACAATGTGATATATACAATGCTATATATACAATGTGATATAGATACGCACATAAAATGTCTTCTTACAGGAAAGTGGACAGTGGTGTTCCCCAAGGAAGTGTTTCAGGTCTATTATTATTCGTTTTGTTCAATAATGATTTACCCAACCTTGTAAGCTCTATGTGTAAACCTATTGCTGATGACACTAAAATTTATGGTCCGTCAATCGCTTCTCATACTATAAAAAGGATATCACGGCTTCGTAGAATTGGCCTGAAGCATGACAACTACACTTTAATATTTCAAAATGTGAAGTACTACATACTAGTAATAATAATCCTTCTCACTTGTATTATTTTAACCACTTGCAAAGACGGTCTTTGGAGATGACAGATCATGCGAAGGATTTGATTTACACACTGATGATGGTAGTATAAATAAAGCAAACAAATTAATGGTTATCATCTATAGAACTTTTGTCTGTATGAATAAATCTATTCTTCTTTCTCTGTCTAAATCTCTCATTAGAAATATTTTTGATTGTGGAATTTGTATTTGGTGCTCTCTTTTCAGGAGACATTTTGTATGTATTGAAAAGAGGGTCAAATAAACTTATGATAGGGATGTCGAAAATATCGAATGCTGATAGATTCGGCAGTTGCCAAGTCTCAAGTGTAGACGAATGCGAGGCGATCTAATTCAGTTGCTTAAAACTATTCACCAACATGTTTACTTGAAGACGTCAGATTTTTTCACCTATTCTAATAATTATTACATTTACAAGAGGAGGTGATTTGAAATTTTTTTTGAGTAGGTGCAAAACAAACATCAGACATCATTGGCTTATCCAGAGAACATTAAAAATCTGGAATACCTCACACTATAACTATGAGAATAAAGATGCATCATCTTTAAATATGTTTAAAAATCATGTTGATCGTGCATTGTGTCTCTTTTATGGTTCTGGTTGATTTTTTATTCTAAGATGATGAATTGATGTCTCTTCAATATGTTTTCTATGATCTTTTTTCGGGCGTTTAAAGGACAATAGAGACCTTTAGCACACGCACCGTTTCTCACTACGCGTACGTGAAAATCGGGAAAGCAGTTTGAAAAGCTATAAAAATAATGAAACCAGTTTCTAAAAATAGACTCACAGACGTTCGCGTCATACTCACGCGTTGCTGCTTAAAGTCTGTACTAATCTTATTTAGCCTTTGTAATGATATGATGTGATATTATATGTTAATAGAACAACAAAACCCTGTTTGCAGCTTTTTAAATAGAGACAGTTAAACTGTTTTATATCTAAAAGACAGTAACGCATGTTTCTTAGGATTGGTGAGTGTGGCCTGCCATTTCTCGCGGCCATGGATCTCCCGAGGTTTTCCCGCCCATCTAGCCTTTCCCTGCCGTCTGCGCAAATCGCTCCTTTTTGATGACGTCTGTTAGCTGTTTCTGCGGCTCTACCAGCAGACGCGGATCTAGTTCTCGCCCTGGATAGAACGCGCGCGCTGTGGTCCTGTGGCAGGTGATGTAACTTTCTCAGATCTAGCAATACAGTTAATATTTCATACTTGTTAACCTGTGCGTTATCTTATTCTACTACAGATACAGGTAAGTGGGCACCTCTGTTTGATATTCCAATGCATTTAAAACTTCTTTATTTCAGACAGAAACGTTTTGCGGCGTATCCAACTTGATTTCAGTTGATGTGTTGGATGAGGTAGAAACGTATTGTTTTAGATTTTCAACCCTCCCCCTCCCAAAAACAAAACAAAAAAAAAAGTTCAGTACTTTTAAAACCTCCTCTAAGGCGCTAATGAAGGGATATAATTTAATGCAAGTTTTAACGATATTTTAATTTTTAAATAAAAGATTGAGGTCTTATAATTAGAAAAATAAAAGAGTTGTGGGGGGGGGGGGCACAAAGGAAATCAAGTGAGTAGTGCTTTTTTGGTAGTATAGAAAGTAGACTCTTTTTGGGATCCCTAGATAATGTTCAGCCTTTCTTTTACTTATATCGCAATTGCTTCGGACAATTGTCTCCTTGTTTGTTTAAACTCAAGAATTTGGTTCAGATGGCACATGTCAAGACCTGACAAATTTTTTCACAAGTCGCCCCTCAGCAATCACATGGTTCTTGGTTTAGTATAGCATTCACTAAGTTTATCTGATATGCTTGTAAGTGGTTCGCACGCGCTTTTAATACATTGATTGCTTAGGTTACAGCCAGCATTCGAGTAATTTGGTCATACTTGATAATTGTGTCGTACTTTTCAAAACTACTTAAACGTCAAGTGATTTCCAAATTTAGCCTAAGATATCAACGAAATCTGTATTTTTTTTAATTGAAACTTGTAAAAATATTTTAAAAAGAAATCTATAAAACATAATATGAAGATAACTTATAATAAGTCGGAATCTTAAAATGCTGAAAAATAGACATAAAACAGTGAAACGAAAGCATGGAAAGAATGTCCGAACAAATAAACATCGTAAATTTAGATCAGTATATCTAAGTATTGAGAAAGAAAAAAGTACCTGAAAATAACACAATTAGACTGAGGCCTCGTGACGCAAATAAATATTTCTAGAAGTTAAGCAGAAAAAAAACAAAGAAAGTGTAAAAAAAAGCGTCACAGGTTTTTTAATTCTTGGTGGAATGAAATTTTCAAGAGACAATCTGACATTCATTGCAATCGCATTTCTCCCCTGAGGAGTTTGTATTTTTGGATACTTTTCGCATAAATAGAGACAGAGGGGGTTATTGTCATCTTATTAATAGGGCAAAAATCACAGCGAAGTTTGAGAAAGTTTAAAAGTGTGTATTTTTCGAACCTTTTATTCATCATTAATTTTTCTTTCGTGGTTTCAATTGGAAAAAAGGTCTTTAAAAATGTACTTCCAGTATTTATAAGAGTTACTGAGCCTTACATCTTCTCAACATAAAATATTTGATAGAAAACAATTACACCTCGAAGAGGAAAATTATCCTGCTGTTATAATTATATAGTTAAAAACCCGGAGTGAAACTAAATTGTCAGAACCTACTTTTGACAGAAGTCTTTTCAAAGAGATTTTAACCCTTGAGAATTTTTTTACAATAGTAAAAGATTTAACAAAAAAAAAAAACCCACAGAATTGTCCTGTGATGAACCATGTTTTAATTTAAAAATGCTTTTTTTTCTATCAGCGTGTCCGCTCCTCCGGCTATGCAGATAATCTGATGGTTATAATGACCAAAAGCAGTTGGATATCATTAGATTTATCTGCCTTATCAAATTAGAATCTTGTCGACTCATCCTCAGATGATTGGCTTCGGCGCCACTCAGATTTATGATAGTTGATACGGATTCATTAGAGTGGGAAATAATGCCCAGATTGGACACAGTTAAGTTATTTTCTAGTTTTCTTCGCAGTTATAGCTTAGCTATATATTTTTTAAAAAGAATAATTATATCTGCATGTTCCGCAGTTTTCACTTTAAAAAAGAGTGTAAGCCTTGCAATTAGTATAGTGACCTTTTATTAAACATGTATTACTTTTTTTTATTAGAAGCCTAAAGCAAATTGCCGAAAACATTGGTAAATGTACTGAAGTTGTAGTCAGTTTATCTGTCTTTCTTTTAAAAGTATTCATATTAAAATCTTAATTTTTTTCCCGAAATAGGTGCAATGAGAACTATGCTTTCTTTTCTAAATTTTAATTATAGCTGAAGACAAAAAAGTTTTTGCTAAATGACTTGTCTTAATGAGGACCGGAGCGGCATTGCAATTGCATTAAATTTAAGTTGAGTGATTAGTCAGGGCGTTAAAGAAGTAATATTCGTCATTTAGTACGGTCTAAAAAATTCGCAATAATGGTAGCAAATATTTAATTACAACGCATGAAGTATAGCAAACAGAAAAAAAAATTTACCTGTGTCAGTTATTCTGAGAGGATATGATTACATTTGTTCTTAATTACAATCCTCATACAGCGACTTGATAATGCAGTCATTGTGTATGAAAAATCAGATGTGTTTGATATAAATAGTTTGAGGGCACAACTGGTGCTGTAATGACTGTGTGACATGACAATCCTATTTATCCGTCAATTTTTTCAAAGAAAAATTTCGTATCGGTCTTCAAAGAGAAAATTTCGGTTTTCTTGTAATTAGCTTGGCCGTAGAATGACCTTTGCATTGAAGTGAAAACAAAATATATCACAACTTTCATTTAACGATTAGGTTTATCTTTTCACACTTTTCAGCACATCGAGACTCCAAAAACCAGTTTTTACATCTCTGCTTATCTTTTGTAAGGGACTGTAAACTGAAGGTGCGGAAATTCCTCGGTAAACGTATAAAAATAACGTGTAAAAATATAATTGCTTTGGTTATTACTGACCCGTGGGGTGATTTTAAATATTTATTGCTCTCTCTGCTCTTGTTCTCTCTCTCTCTCTCTCTCTCTCTCTCTCTCTCTCTCTCTCTCTCCCTCTCTCTCTCTCTATCTATATATCTATCTATATATGTATATATCTCGCACGCTCGATCTCTATCTCCACTTTTATAAATATAGATAGTTTTATTTCAATCTCTCCAATCATTTATTTATTCAATTACATCTGGATCTACGCCCTTAGATCGAACTAAATTCTATTCGCCTGTCTATCTATCTATCTATCTACTTATGTAAAAATCTAGTGGTTGTACAATAGAAGAAAGTGCTCAGCAATTCTTTCGACTATGGAGCTTGTGTGTTTAAATTCTAGATTTAACTTTATTTAAGTCCTGACAACGTTGTTTCTCGGCCGCTGAGGTCGTCCGAAGAGTGGCTCGAGCGGCCGAGAAACAACGCTGTCACGACTTAAATGTAAGTTAAATCTAGAATTTAAACATATCTATCTATCTATCTATCTATCTATCTATCTATCTATCTATCTATCTATCTATCTATCTATCTATCTATCTGTCTGTCTGTCTATCTATCTATCTATCTTTCTATCTATCTATCTTTCTATCTATCCATCTATCTATCTATCTATCTGTTTATCTATCTATCTATTCATCAGTCTATCTATCTATCTTTCTACCTATCGATCTGTATCTGTCTGTCTCTACCTGCCCGTATAAATTTATTAAACCTCTCATTCAATCAATCAAGCTCTATATCTATCTCTCTTTTTATGTGCCTCTCTCTAGTCTTTTAGCTCGACCCAGATTTTTATTAATGACATTGAACATTTTCTCAGTTTTAATCTTGCAAACATAGAAAATAGAACAAGGGCCTGTTTATTTTTTTTTTTTTTTTTTTTTACAGTCTCGGAAAAACCACAAAATTTAAGAGTTGTTTCTCTTTATGTCAGCGGTCTCTTGACCGCCTGGGTAGAAATTTCTCTTTGTTTCTTTCTTTGTTCCCCTCTTCCTGTTTACAAAGAGGTGAATGAGTTAAAAGTCAAAGAAAATTCTTAAGTGACTTGTTGACAAATCTTTGGTTTGCACGACTCCTTTGTTTTCAAAATGTCAATAGCCTACATGTGCTTTTGTAAATTTCTAATTTGCATCGTTACAAATTCTGGATAAAAATCGTTGAAATTGTTCTCTCTCTCTCTCTCCCCCCCTCTCTTTCTTTCTCTCCCCATCTCTCTGTTGTCCACCATTACCCTGAAAACGTTCGCTTTTTCTTTCGCTTCCCTCTACATTATTTTTCAATATGTTTTGGCACCATGATTTCTAACTTTACTTTTCTTTCCTACCCAAGATATAAAAAACTAAGTCATTCTTTCTCGGTACGGTTCTTTGTTACGAAATTTTGTGTTTTACCTTTCCTGAATGTCTTTCCCAGCCTCCCTTCACACACTAAACACACACAATCTTTCTCTCTTTCTCTCTCTCTCTCTATCTATCTCCCCCCCCCACACACACACACTGTCTTTCTTCCAAAATACTCTTTCTATTCCCTGCTCTGTCTAATCTTTTTCTCTGCCTCACCTACTCTCTCTCTCTCCATCTCTCTCTCTCTCTCACTTTGTCTCTATCCCTCTCTCCACTCTTTTCGTCAAACGGTCATCTTATTGTAATGGAAGTACTTATAATAGATCAGGATCGATTAAAATGCTATTTTAGAATATAACAGATAAATATTTTAAAATAACCTACACTTAAAACAAAGTTGCAGATTATTGGTCAATCTCGACTTTTAAAAGATACAGCTATCGGCTATGGCAAACTGCGTGTGACTTGAACAAACAGGTATCAGCCTTATCTACCTACGGCCTCGTACTAATTAAACAACAAAAGCAGGTGGGGAAATGTAAGTAAAGAACATATTCTATGGAACTTTCTAGAGACTTGACCATGTCAGGACCCGAACTCTGCACTCCCTGGTCCATGACACGAGTTTTTATTACTGAACTAGAATGCTGTGCTTTACATACCCCGCAAGAAAAGCGAGAGCCATTCTTCAGTTGTAAAAAAAAAATTAAAATCTATTTTTGTATTTATAAAAACCTTGTATTAGCTATTGCCATTACCAATTGCATCTCGAGAACCCTTGCGTTCTTGTTCATAATTGGCTTAGTTTATTTCGTTTCGATTTTGACATTTACCTCTAGTAGAGGATAAGTTTATCTCGAAACTAAATTAAAACACAATCTTACTCCTCCGCAAATACTGAGCACGCGCCATCACCCTTTTAAAAACTTTTTAAAATTGTCTTGTTATCACAACATCTAAAAAAAACTCTAAATTGTTGTGATTAACAACGAAAATTCTGCACAGTTATTGAAACACGCAGGTGAAATTTCTTGATTCTTTTTAACTCTGATCTAGAAACCGAACAGTTTACTCTAGTTTCTGAATTCAACTTGAATTCCATATCGGTTAGTATCAAATGTCTTGAGGATTGTGAATAAATTGCTTTTCACCTTGAAACTTTTATCTTTGTAAATTCTTGCCAGCGTATACACTGGATTGCATGCCTTTGCCTTTGACATTTCTAAAGCGTGGTCTACGCGTTCATTCAAAAGAATGTTTTGATTTGTTGATTTTTTTTTGTTGAACTTGAATCATAAAAAAGCAAATGCAACAAAAAATATTAGTACCGAAAGTAATAAAAGCGACATTAATTTTGATCATGATAAAAATATATGAGAAGAACAAAAAGAAACAAAATTGGCAACAAAGAGATAAAGAAGAAGAAGAAGAAGAAGAAGAAGAAGAAGAAGAAGAAGATCATGCAAACAACAACAGAAAAAATCCTACAACTATTGCAAGTATAAAGCACACACAAAACGGAAGCAACAGGCAGGCAAAGTATTTCATTAGTGATTACATATCAGTATAAATTGTGTCTCAGTTGCATCTTTTTCTTACAGTGATTTTCAAAAATACTGTGAGAAAGTTTTTGATGCGAAGGTGTAACATTGAATAAGATTAAAGTGTTATAATGGCAGTATAATTATGCAGTTTTAATATCAACATGAAGAAGAAACAACTGGAACACCAACATCAGGAGTAATAGATGTGTTGTTAAATCTGTAGTAGTAGTAGTAGTAGTA
>BMAT01002740.1:329787-342184 GCA_019649035.1 Elysia marginata | reverse complement strand
CCCCTACTCTACTCTGAAAAGTATCAATAAAAAATACACCATGCTATCTCTTTCTTGCGTTTTTCATTATAGTTCCTCCTTGCCTGAATCGCCTGTTTTAATCAGTATTTCTCTGTTTTAATGCAAACGTAAATTTTTAGCTCTCTGTCTCTCTGTCTCTCTCTCTCTATCTCTCTCTCTCTCTCTCTCTCTCTCTCTTTCTTGTCTCTCACTCAATCCCTCCGTAGATTTTTTTCTTCTTCTTCACTTAGGTCTATATAGATTCCGGCCTAATGATAAGGCTTTTAGATAATCTATTAATGCCATTACATGTATGATATATAAGCTGAAAGGCCAGCAAACATAACAATTCTAGGTTTAATTCATTTTGTTCATTAGGCATTTTGCGATATTTGACATTTGAATAGAAAAGAAGATTCAAGACTTGAAGCTTGATCATAATTCACGCGCTCCCATTTCAAATAAAACAGTTTAATCTAGTTCTAGATCTAGATTTGAATTTACAATTGTCAGCAGGCCTAGAGCCTTAAATCGAGAACACAAATGAAAATTTAATAGTGGTGAGCATTTTCATTCATGTGTTTCCAACTGCATTAGCTTAAAACTTAACATTAAGATTAACGATGGCGCGCAAAGCATGACACAAAATTCCATTAGGAAATCTGCTATCGTTCGATTTAGCGTTTCGCACACTATCTTTCAATGGATGAAAATAAATTTCTATCAGGACCAGCGCAACGCGTCGTTTCATGAACGTATTTTGACGTTCAAGTAAAACGCATCATGGCTAGGGTCAGATTTATTATGGACTTTGGATTTTGGTCTTAAAAGAAAAAAAATTTAAAAATCGCTGTCATCGTTTTTTATTCTAATTTGATCTTTACCTTTCCGTGTTCGAATAATCAGATCTAGAATTTAGATATAGGTCTAGGCAAAAAGAAGAAGTGCTTACTCAGTTTAGAGGAAATCGAAAACAAAATGAAGTAGGTTTGTCGTACATACAACGCCTCCCGGTTATTATTCTTAAAGAAATGCATTAACCAATGAATCTGACCTATTACTACCCGGAAATAGTCACGTGACTATTTGGGTGTCAACAAACCGCCTTGTGGCGGATTTTATTTGGGGTACTGTTTGGGATGTTGTTTAGGGTCACTTTTAACAGCCTTAGTTAGACTAGATCTAGATGATTATAAAAAAAAGACACCAACTAAGTTTCCATCCTTGGACTCGAACCTTGGTCAGCTTTTCATAGCATTTTATGAAATCCCCACTTTTCTTGATGCTCTCTAGGCCAAAATCCCTTCTCTAATCTTGCTTTGGGAGTGGGACTGGGTGTATCGGTGTTGACTGGCTTTCGTACATCATTCGGTAGATCTAGATCTAGAACAGAATGACAGATACGTTGTCACTCAAATTTGTCATCCCAAAATAATTACTTCCAGTGTGCTTTATAGCCGTGAAAGATATAATTAATTTAAGTATTTCTTTTACATGCAAAAAGACTAGATCTAGATATGTATACGAGCCCGAATACAAAATCTTCAGCCTAGCCCAAAGAGGCAAGGAAATTCAAGTGACATTATTTACATAGAATCTAACCCAAGCAGCACCCCAAACGAAATCCGCCATAACTATTTATACCAACCAATGAAATGCTGCTACTTTTCTAGACCTATCGGCACTCGCGTAACATAAAATTAAACATGGAATGGCGGGAATCCGGAAGAGACTATAGACTTTAAGCAGCCAACGCGTGAGCATGACGGGAACGTCTGTGGGTCTATTTTTAGAAACTGGTTTCATTACTTTAAATAGTTTCCTTGATCTGCTTTCCCGATTTTCACGTACGCGTAGTGAGACAAGGTGCGTGTGCTTAAGGTCTCTATTACATACTTTAAGCAGCAACGCGTGAGTATGACGCGAACGTCTGTGAGTCTATTTTTAGAAACTGGTTTCATTATTTTTCTAGTTTCCTCAATCTGCTTTCCCGATTTTCACGTTCGCGTAGCTAGACACGGTGCGTGTGCTTAAGGTCTCTACTGTGCGTGTGCTGAAGGTCTCTATTATTGAAGGGAAACCCCCGCTGACCCCAAGACCCACGTGACATTTTGGAGATATAGGTCAAATTCATTCACATCTTTACGCAAAAAACACGGCACACCTTATCAAACTAATATGCCCATTGAAATTTTCATTGTTTTTTACAACTTTGCGTCAACTTTTGTGTGTCTAAGAGGTGGAGAAATGCCCGGTTTGTGTGTCGTCACTTAGCTCAATTAATAATAGAATAACAGCGACTGATTCCCTTTTATATATTCTTTAGTTTAATTGGAGATAGGAAGACACAGATCTATTTGTGCACAATTCCTCCTCACAGTAAACTGACACAACATGACAGGATATTTGACATGGATGGGATCGAGATGGCTGAATGCCATATGAAAGTTGAAAAAATTTGTTTGCTGTCTGATAGGTTTCCCTCTATAAAGACTTTTGGACACTCGTAAATGTTAAGTGTTACAGTTGCTATAGGTAGTCATCACTTTAACTATAATTTCTACAATAATTATTTCTTATAACCACCACAGTAGCGGCCGGTAACTCAAATGGCTACAGCGGCGGGGGAATCAGACATATTAAACCGAGGGCACTGGCTACAAATCTGAGTAATTTTGAAGCATTAAATCCATTTCTGTGGATCCTTACGTATCTTTCCTGAACATATCTAGTTTTCAGAAAGCCCTTCAGGTCACAGAAAGACACACTAATTAATCACGTATGGTCAAGGGAATAGCTGTTGTGGTCTTTCACTCTGGATCAAGCAACTTGTGTGCTCTTAAGGTAGTTAGCGTCTAAGATAGACTACATCTTCAGCATTAAGGTGTGTTTTGTGGACAATTTTCACGATCACCTTCTATAGACTTTCAAAGCGTCCTTCAGAACACGCGTCAGTAGACGTCTTTCTTATAATAAACAGATGTAACTCACTTGGAAAAGTCACTGTCCTCTACAGAGCTAATGCTTCGCCAGAAATTCGCCAGTTACAATAACACTAAGAGATGTGGACAGCAAAACTCTGCACTTGTAGAATGAATGATGCTGTTGGTATTGGGTGTCTCTCAAGGGGAACGTGTATCTAGATGACTTTCAATAATAATGGTTATAATTTAGAGGTTTAAGTTTACTAAGGGGGTGAAGTTCAACGACCATGCGCGTGTACTTTCAGGTGGAGAAATAAAAGCAAAGCGCAGAGATTGAGAGAGAATGAGAGAGAGAGGGTGGGGGGGGGGAGTTAGCACCAATTTATCATCTCCGTTTACCATGCTGATAAGAAAAAATTAATGAACATAAAACGAAGAAATGACACACGGTATAGGCCTACAAGTGGAGCATAAAGACAATAAAGTGTGTGATCGCATAGAGTTATACTACACACGGGACAAATACACTTTGATTCACGGCACGAGTGTCACCCATGCTTTTGTCAATTTTTATCAAACTTCATGGTCTATTTTGATACGGTCTGCCTTATGCCAACTGCATTGTGGTAGCCTCTTTGCATAATATTGTTAATGGTGTCTGGACATACCGTGACTTCTAAGGATCTAGATCTAGTGTGCTCCAAAATTGAAAATTTAAAGTTAAAAAAGCAAAATAAATATTATAAATGTAACAAGCCTCAAGCATTATTAATCGAACCAATGTGTTTGTTATTACTGAGGCGATTAAAACAGGAGGCATGAGAAATTCAAAGGACCTTACTTTTAGATCAACACTCATTAGATAATCAAAACACAAGATTAAGACTTAGTGGCATGAACAGTGACGGTCTTGACTTAACGCCACATTGCATTTACAGTTTGCTTCAATTTACTCGTGATGAAAAAATATCTATAGAGGTCTATTGCAAGTTTGCGAATGAAGTTTCCAGAACCGAAGTTGGGAAGTAAGATCTAACTTGCTGTCCCTGTTTTTGGATTTATTTTTTCTTCAATTTTATAAAACAAGTAAAAAAGAACTGTATTTGCCTCACAAAATGTAATCTAATTAAACGCCAACCCATACAAACACAAAGGGCTAAATTCTAAATTGACAAGCCCAGTTTTATTTAATATCCATTACACAAAGTTAACGTTCATAACTGTACAGCCTAGCTGTTTTTAGTTTCGTTTGGCTTATTTTCTTATGTGTTAGGGTTTTTTTTTAGTTTTAGCCTACAATGTCAACAAGTATTACGTAAACCAGGTGCAGAGATGTGAGTGGGTGTATTCGAGTGTTAAATAATTCTGTATCATCATCTTGTGAGCTTTTCTCTAATGTAATGATTTGTTTTCATCAGCTACAAGACAACAGTGCCAGCATTACTCTCACTCTCTGCCTTTTGCTTTTTTCATAGGTTTTTTTCCCAAGGATAACCAGCATACATCTTTGGCTATGATATACAAGATAAGGAAACACACCACCGATTGATTATCTACAAGAGACTGAGCAACACACATTGGGGTTTTGGAGCCAGTAAATTGGATTTTTAATAAAGATCTACTTCAAACTGAACCCGAGATCATAGCAGCAACTTATTTTAAAGAGAATTTGTAGATTTAAAAGACCGAAAGCATGAAGATTATATTTTTAGGCTTTCAATGTTGAATTTGATTGTTTCATTTTTTGGAAGAAAAGAGAAAAGACTACTTGAATAATTACCTTTTTTGAATTGGTTCCCGTGAAGACTTAAAGATTTTCCTCCAGTAAATTTAAGAAGAAATCATTTCCTAGTGTGCATATCATTCACCAACTAAAATTCAAGCCTTTGGCTCATTTCAGTGTCAGTTTCGCCTCTATTGACACTAGTGATATTTCATCCAGTCAAATTGTAAGATTCAGCTGGCGCTTTATCCAACACCAACCAATCAAACTCTCCTGCCAGCC
Organism: Elysia marginata; assembly: GCA_019649035.1. Lineage (NCBI taxonomy): Eukaryota > Metazoa > Mollusca > Gastropoda > Plakobranchidae > Elysia > Elysia marginata. The sequence continues at coordinate 337,255 of BMAT01002740.1, read as the reverse complement.
CTACTTACCGCTCGAGAACATACCTCCTGATCGGCAACATTTCAATACAAACCAGTACAACATCCTCCTCCACTACCTCTGAACCACCACAAGGAGCTAACCGGGCAGCAGCGACAACAGCCTCCACAGCAGCATCTGGCGGTAGGGCTATCAAGAGGCCTTACATCAGCCTCACTCCAGTTTTAGACTACCATACTATGGTCCCTGGTCCTGACCTGCCACTGATGGACGGGACTCCCACAAAACTTCTGGACAAGCCGGCAGGCCAAAGTGAGTGCCATGTTTGTCTTCAACGTGGGTGTGTGCTGCTGTGTCAAACTGATGTTGTGGTTGTTGTTCTTATTGCCATTCTTGTTATTCCTTTTTTATCAAAATAGAAGAGGCAGCAATTATGCTATGCAGCGACTATCATACGAACCGTAACGTCCATCTTTGAGATCATGTCCTTCAACTCTAGCGAACCCTACAATCACTGTCCATTGCAGAAGGAAAAAGTAAATTTGTCAAAAAAGAGGCTTATTAATTTTTCAATGGTTTAGATGAACGCATTTGATTCACATAAGCTTTCCTACAGAAAAGTTATTTGTTGTAATTCATGTCGAAAAAGGAAAAATTCTGGAAAATATTTATGCACTCGTTTCGCGCAACAGCGAAATGCCATTGCTAAGACTGGGTCAGCCTTATGTGCGCGTGGTCGAATAGAGTCCCGAAGTATATGTCATCGCTTTACTTGAGATTCGGTGAGCTTTTACATCTACTGATTGAATAAACCATTGGGGTGTATCAAAGACTCCAGGAAATGCGTCCAAGTTACCGTGTACAGCACAAATGTCGAAAAATAAGCAAAAAAAATTTTTTTGGAGTTTCTATCATTTCCTTTAGTATTGTTTTCCATTTTTTCCATTTTTTTTGTCCTGCAAACTCGTTGCACAAATCAATGCCTTTCAGAAATCAGGGTTCTCCCATTTACTAAACTTTCATGTGTTTTTACCTTTCTAGAAGGCGTCGTGGGCCTAAGGAAGCGAAATTTTGCATTTAAAGAGAACATGAAAATATTCAAACTTAATGTATGGATGTCAAATGTGGACAACCTCAACACAGATTTAGAAAGCGATGGAAGCAACAGAAATGTGATTCTTGAGAAGAGTGCTCCATATATCATGGACGGCAATGAAATCAAATGAAACAGTCCTATATGAAGCGCAAACGAAATAGATCACTCATAGACAAGATTTGCGAACACCAGGCAGCTTTTGTTGTTGACATATGATGAGAAGGAAACGACTTCGACGTCTAATGACAACAGAAATGCTCAATGAAAAAGTAAGAGAGGTAGACAACGGGAGAAGATATAACTGGCATGGAATTAGCAAGAGTGATGGAGACATTGGGAGCAACGATGTATTGAGAAATGTGGAAGGACATGGTTGCCAACGTTTCACGGCACTTGATAACTGCGGTTAATAGTGCATCTAATACACTTTTCATCGGGTGACTAAAAAGTGGGTTGGTTAGTCGAATAAAAAAGGAAAATGTAATCAAATAAAACAAAACATGACCTAGATTAGAGCCCTGTTGCCGGTACAGTCTAACTGTGTTTTTGAGCGTGTAAAGCAGACGCTTACAAACATTTAATATATGAGCGTGCAAACTGAAATATTTCATCTTTCGCAAAACAAAGCCAGTAATTTTATGCGGCTCTAACATTTGAAAAGAGATGATGTTATTTTTTAAAATCACCTCACAGTTGTTTCAGTGCATGTGAGTTTTTTTTCCCCTTGATTCAAACATGAAATGGGTGTGAAGAACAGTGCCACTTTTTTTTTAGCTTCAACACGCAATTAGTTACGCATGTTTATGATTTCACCAACACCTCACGCTCTTTACACCCATTTCAAGCGCTTAGAGCATTTTACTGGATGAGGCGCCATATTATAACAAACGCTCTATTTTTAAACCTGTTTTTTTTTTTTTTTTACATTTTTATACTTTTTAAAGATTGGTCGTCGAGGAAAATGCAAGATACGAAGACAATTTGTTGTGATTGGTGCTTTTTATAATTCCTAATCATTTCCGTCACATTTATGCGTTTGGGATTTTTGATACTGCAAAACAAGTTGCAAACCTGTCTTGAGTGGATAGGGAATGAATCAACTAAGAGATTTTGCTAATTTCTCCCTGCTCACTACAAAACTGCGCTTTTCACTTATAACCTAAATCTCAATCGCAAAATGTTTCGTATTTTCTATCTTAGTTTTTTGTTTGTTTGGTAGTTTATTGTTTAAAAATTCACATGAATGAACATTTTTTAAAAATTCTATGTAGGCCCACCTATATCCAACTTAAAAACACAGCAGCCTATTCATGTGTATTTATGTAATAGGTTGTCAGCTCAGTAATACATTTGTTTGACGTTGATTTACATGAGAGGTTTGTTTTACTATGAAAAAATGGGTAGAATATCAAAATTTGAAAGTTATAAAGTGTATGTAAAAGACACACGCAGACGGGGGATAGATATAGGGAGAAAGAGGATTTAGAAAGGTGGATAGAAAGGCAGTGGCAGAAAACAGACAAAAAGGCGGGCGGCATATCGAAGCAAAGTAGAGACTATAAGAAAAAGACACGGTGCAAAATAGAATGATCGACAGAAGAAGAGAAGGGTGGCAGTGAGAGGTGTGAGCTAGATGAGAGTGAAGGTAGTATCGGAGCCAATAGTCACTAGATCATCAAAGGTTAAAATGTCATGTGGTGTTTAGAAACGTGGTAGAGAGGTAATTGTAGGTCAAAGGTCAAGCCATCTGTGTTGCTGATGCTTCCAGTCCCTGAAGGCGTGAATCATGGCAAAAAAACAACAACAAGGATACTCTAAGTATAACAACTCTTAGGTGTTGATGGTTATTTGTTAAACTAAAACGGGACTTCAAGCAACATTTCAAACGGCATTCAATAATCTAAAACTCTTGAATGAAACGGCTGTTGACGCCCAAGATTGTCTTGTCATTGTATTGGTCATGCAGTTTTTAATTACCTGTTAGACGAGTATTTTTCTAACTAATTAGGGATGTCATCTTCAGGAAGCATCGATTTATCCATACAAACCAACAATAAAAAGAGTTATGGGTTGCTGCCTCTGAGTGTTACTGCTATATTTGTGGGTATGGCTACATATTCCATTGCATTCTGAAAATAGTTCCGATGGCGCCAAATAGTTAAATCTTTAAAGTTGTTACAACAAAATTCATAATTTTAGATATTACGCCAGCAGTTTTGTAACGATCACTTACATACACACTTTCATTCTCAATAACTATATGAACACCAGAACTACCCATTTTCATCAGTCGCTACTATTGTAATTATATTAATGAGAAGGAGTTATACTTCTTCCTAAAATCAGTTCTTGTGTTGAAAAGGCTACCTGATAACTAAGTGTGCGTTTGGTGGTATTGTTGATTACAAAAGACATCCTCAAAATATTATTTTGTCGTTTTGACATTACACGTCGTTTGCCGGGGCTCTAGTTCATTGATGATAATTATTATTTGACACACTAAATATCGAAATTGCAGTTTTTGTCCATACGTGACATTTTTTCTTAAAAAAAAAAACTTCCATAAAAAAGCGGATTGCTGTTATTGTTTAGCCTATAATTAGTCTAAGGGGCATATTCTTGCATGCGAAAAGCTCTGATAGCAATAAATCTTGTCATCATAATTTTGTCTCTGAAACCGGCAAAATTTTAGCCAGTGTCTTACAACCAACCCAAATGAACCGAATAACACAATTTTCATATTAAATTCCGTTGATGTTTTTGACATTGCATTTCTCTGTGTTTTCAAACGATAAACAATACATTAAGTCATTAATATTTTTGTGAAATGATATAATAACTTTCGCTGTTTGAAAATAAAGTTTGCGACATTCGACTTACTTGGTTGGTCGCCAGACATATTCATAATTAAATTATAATAACCTTATATTGTATATTAAATTTTTATTTATTTTAGTTTCATCTTGTTTAGCCAAGGCGTTATTGTGACTATTTGGTGCACTATTTTGTGTGGCATGAACGTGAAACATTTTGTAGCTACAGTGTAAAGAGCACCTTTGGTTTCCATGAGTAAAACAGTAAAGTTTTACATACTGGACACGAATGTGAGGGGATAAGGAGCGGGATACTTTTTCTTTCTCGGCACGGTTTGTGTAACTCAAATAACAAAAATTTTGCAGATACTTATGGATTTGTTTTCTTCTTTTTTTCTCAAAAGACAAAATTTAATAAAAGAATTATACCTGGCGTTTAACTTATAGCCAACCATAAAAACTTAACGATTCGCTCCAGCCTCGAAGACTGACTGATAACTTTTGGTCACACCATCCATATGCAAACATTATTGACAGTTTTAAATCTGTGTCATTTAGTGACATGAGATTTTTGTTATCAACATCTCAGCAAAGTGCTTCTTTTTCCAGCTATAAATCTTCAAAAAACCAACATCGACAGAACTGAAAGTCTGTGTGTAACGTTATATCCACGCGCATGATTTAGGCTTGATACGTTATTGTTAGTATGGTTAGTATTAGGTTTGCCGATCCGGCAAAACGACTTGGATGTCGGTAACTTTAATTTGAAGAAACGCCTTTAAAAAGTACATTGTTTCTCTTTCATTCTTTTTTTTAAAGTTCCTATGTTTTCAAACAAATCCTTAAGTTTTTGTTTAATTTCCAACGTTTGGAAGGTGAGAAAAATGCATTGTTAAAAATGTCAACACCTTATAGTGTGAAAATTACGTTATCCGATTCATTTGGATTGGTTTGTGAAAAATTTGCTAAAACTTTGCCTGATCATAGACCAGATTAGAGCAAGATTCACTTATGAAGTATTTTTAATGATTTACTTGTTAAAATTGCGGCCCCTGACTCATTTGAACTGGTTGCGAGATATTTGACCTTTTCGTGGAAAACTGATGACGAAAGATGCCGTGCTTACGTCCCTTGTAAAGGCGAGGCAAAAGTGGACAGTGCTTTTGTCTCCTTGTGGTGACGCTCAATTTCAACATTGTGACGCACTCTACTCTGTGGCGCATGAAATTATTCCGTTTACTGTCATAATGTAATTTTTCAAGGACATGTGGGTGTGAATTTTTTAAAATTAAGGGAGGATGGGGATGTACGCCTGTCGGTGGGATAGATAATTGGAAGAAAACTTAGCGCTTTTCAGGAAACTGACCTGAAATAATCTCCCTGTTGGTATAGGCGTTTTCTTGCATCAATTTTTTTCATTCTTGACCGTACTAAGTGCGGTCTAATAAATGTGATCTTCAACTCTTATTTTTGTCCCAAAACCCTGTAAAATAAAATTGACGTTGTCTTTTTGCAAGAGAATCATACAATTAACGCTGAGAACTAAATATGTTGTAAAATGCTGATAGTGAATCAAGACATAGCAATGTACGGAACATATTGTTGTACGACATGAAGCTTTTAATTTTTCTAGAATTCTTTCAATTTTTTATCCTACACTGTCCCAACAGGTGTTTTAAGCGTTACAAACTTATTAATAACTCTGTGCAACAATTTTTCATCTTTAAATTTCCAAGACTCATATTTTATGACATAAGTGAAACGTGTGCGGAGAAATCAATATGAACTATCACACAAAACCATACCAGCACAAAGAACTACAGTTCAATGTGTAAGATCTGAACAACTTATTCCTGTTCTTTCTGTTTTCTTTATCAGATATGAAAATAGTCTAACGAGGCGCAGTATTTCTTATGTAAAGAGAGCAGAAGTCAAGAATCTTTTATCATTTTTGCTGCTATGGCAATTTCCGGTTACAAGCAGTAGCTTTTACTGGGGAGCGGCGGGGACAAGTCATTACGCTACAATTTTATTTATAGCATCATTAGGACTGCACAGAATGTAGTCCCGCAGAAGTACTGCATGATTATGTAAAAATGCACAATGTAAAAAAATATACGAAATGGGAACAATAATTCACCGTTAATGGGCGCTCCTCTGTTTGAGTTTGCTTTTATGTAATAACGAGTCTTTGTCACTGTAACGAAAGTTCGCTGGTGGTCGCATGGTAAAGACAGTCGCCCACATGTTTGCATGAACTTTCCCCCGGTGAGGTTCGAATCCAAGCCAACATTTGTGGGTGAGGTTGTTGATCTAGTTATATTTTCACCGTATTACTTGCACCTAAGTCTAGTTTTGTCTTGCTGAGCCCTGGGCCACTAATCTGTCTAGAAATCAAGGCTAGAAAATAAAAAACAAAACAAAAAACCACCGTGTAACAAAACAAAACGTTTGGTGCTTGAGCGGATCACAAGTCAACAAAAATATTTCATCTGTGTAATTTTCAACCGAAAAGCTCGGCAAGAAATCCAATAAGGTATTCCCATAGCGCCTTAAAGGTGTAACATAAGCAAATGATTAGATTGCAGAGCTGAAGATCACTTTTGTAGTTAACTGTTAACAGACAGGAGAAGGAGTAAATTTCTTGTAATTTTTTTTCCACATTTTATAATAATTAATGATTGATAATGATACAAGTGTGTGAAAACGAATTATTTATATCATTAGTAAAATTATAGAATTTGTTTTTTCAAAGCCACTTAAAATTCACAATATTGTTACAACAAAGCTAACTTGTTTATTCAAATCTCTTTTCACAAAAACTCTGTTCGGTTATACATTTCGAAAAAAAAGATTGTTTTTTGTCTTTCTGAATTTTGCTTCGATGAAGAGAAAGCCGAAGACAAAAAGCACAGGCTGTAATGTGAATTTCGCCACCTATTCACCAAACAGAAACAAAAAGACTCGGGAGTTATCTCTCTTTACAACTTCAAAATTTCCGGACTGTGTCCACTTGAGCTTGAATACACTGCCAGTGAATTGGCGAACTCAAACTGCTTGCAGAAAAAAAGCAAATTGTTTTCTTTATTGTTGATCTGACCAACGACAAAACAACCTTGGGTTTATCTTTCTTGCGAGGTCGTTCTCACTGGGCTTGCGCTGGGGTATAATCTACGTTTTTTACGCATTGTTACTGTTGGGATAAATTATTTTTCATCTTTATCGTGGTTGTAGCTGCTATTTTTTTGCTATATGTTATTATTATTGATAGATTTGCTGTATGTTATTATTATTGATGGTGTTGCTTTTATATAATTAGTTTTTATAATAACCATCAATATTGCCACGATCAACCTCATCATCAACCTTACTACAGTTTATTGAGAAAAAGCACCTACAGGACCAGCAGATGTAAGTGTGGTAGTGACAGTTGTAGTAGAGCAGTGGTCATTGTCGTAATGCTCGTACTAGCTACAGCGATAGTAAAACTAATAGTATTAACATCGGTAATAACAATATTGGCTAGACATGGAGGTGCAAGAAGTGGTAGTAAGATTGGTGATAGGAGTAGTAGTAGTTGTAGTAGTAGTAGTAATAGTAG
>BMAT01002740.1:315183-325537 GCA_019649035.1 Elysia marginata | reverse complement strand
TTTATATGTAAAGAGGTCATTCAATCAAAGTGATTAGTTTTTAGATTTTATCAGCTTCTTTAGTTCTGTGAAATAACATTCCTGGTTTAATTTCACGACAAACAGAATTGTATGCAATGTAATAATGGATTCATGTTGCGCCCAATACACTGGGACCTCTAAATCGACCAAGAAAATAAATACAAAGAAGATTAACATTGACATTTTAGCAGTAATTAAGTATAGAAGAACTTATTTTAAAAATTTCAAATAAATGTGCTTTCAGCTTTTTCTTAAACTTACCAAATCAGAAGATCTTTTACAGAGGAACTAAGACCATTCCACAACTTAGAATGGCCTGCAGAGATAGGGCGGTCACATAAATATTTGTATGCTGGAATCGCAGCGAAACTAATTCTCCAAACGAAGGAATCTAAATGGAATGTAAACTCAGGCCATGTGGTGGCGCACTTTTACTTCGGTTATTTAAAGAAAATTAATTATCATTGCAATATTTCCCATTTTAATTAAACATATATATTTGTGACATCTGCGAATTCTTTATGAATGTAAGTAACTATACATATTGGATGACGAAAAATCTTGCATGGGTATCACCGTATATAAGAAATCCATTTCATCAGTGTTACAAAGAGTCAGACAAAAGCAGGAAAATTCTTTTGTATAACTGTATCCGTAGGAATATTGCGTAAGGTTTTTATCTTCCCATCATTTCAATAAAACTCATTACCAAGATTGGTTTTAAAATGCTTCCGGATTCACTGACCTTGTTTCAAACTAGGTGAACGCATTCAAACCAAAACCCCGGAAGGGCAAATTTTGATTTGTCTATTCATCATGGAATGTTCAGGCCAATTTTTACGATTAATTCTTGTTTTGTTTTGTTTTCGTAACCTTTTTTTTATAATTTTAACATAATATTGCTTAAATTAACATTGATGTCTACTGCATCTTTTCGAAGCAGGAAAAGTATAATTTTCACAAAATGTTTCGTGTTGAGATCTAAGAATTATGAGATTTATCTGTTGATTAACGTGAAATAAAGCAAATGTTTTAAGCTTTTTTTAAAATACTTTTTAAAACTATTTCGATATGAATTTTTGTACTTTTTAGCTTGGGGTGCTCAAGTCCTGCCAATGTGAAAGTCTCCTTAAATTCATATAGACTTAACATATGTAGTTCAGGACAAATAATCACTTATGTTCAGGAGGTTTTTTTTTAAGGGCAGACCTTTGATATATGTGTAACCATAACCTACCAATTGCCTTTAGTTCAGTTGATGGAAAAGTAAAGGAAGTTGGTCTTTAGAGGTGATGTTACGAATTCACCAGAACTTGCGCGGGCGTTTTTGGATCAAAAGTGGCGCATGCATTAGTCATTGTGAGCAGGCATTGCAGGAAGTCTCCCGCGCCACACTAAAGGGTGCTTAATAATACTGGGCTGCTTAAGGCGAATCTAACTACACAATATAAAGTCCTTATCTTTTCAACTCTCACCAAGTTGTGGCGGTCAACTACCGGAAGTCAATGCACCTAATGTGTATCTTTGCAAATAAGCAAAAGCCAATCTAATGATTGACAAATCTACAAGACAGTTGGAAACGCAAGATGTAAAAAAGAGACGGTTCAAGAATCAAACACTATTTGTTTCTTACATCTTTTATGTCCAGGCGCTTTTCTCATCCCCTATGGTGTAATGCTGATCTTCGGTGGTCTCCCCTTGTTCTACATGGAGCTTGCTCTGGGCCAGTACCAGCGGTGCGGCTGTTTCACGGTGTGGAAGAGACTCTGTCCCATGCTCAAAGGTGCGCATTAAATGTTTCACGTTCCACGTTCATGTGTGGCCAGGTTACATTACATTGATTAAGTTCTTCAAATACCATTAATCTTTCCTCTTGCGGCACGCTTTATCTCCTATTCAATTACATCGGGCACTGCGATCTCTCTTTTCTCTCAATACGTCTGCATGTGTATCTGCCCATCTGTCTTTCTCTCTTTCCATTTATCTATATATCTGTCTTTCTATCTAGCTTATTATCTATCTCTTGGGTATTCTCCTAAATTTTTTTTTCTTTTCTCCTTGTTTCGTCTAATTTCGTTTTTTCTTCTTAACGCGTGTGTTTTTAATATCTTCAATTTGTCAAATTGTAAATGTTGCTATTTTATCGCTCCCCCTCCTGCCCACTGCTTTCCGATTTTCATTGGAGAAGGAGATTCCCATGTCCAATAATTTACCCACGTGACTAGTATTACACCGCTTATCCCCCCTTCGAATGTTGTATGCTGTCCCAGGTATTGGTGCATCCATCTGTGTGATCGCGTGCCTGGTGTCCTGGTACTACAACACCATCGTGTCCTGGGCTGTGTATTTCTTGTTCTCCTCCTTTACCAACTCGCCTCCCTGGCTCAGCTGTAACAACACCTGGAACACGGAGAACTGCACCACCTTCAGAGACCGCATCCTGCAGTACACTAAGGAGTGTACCAGCAAGGTGACACTTTACCTTCACTATACTGTAGTGACTTATTGTTACACTAGTAGCGTTTAAAATTGCATTGTGACTTCTTGAGACACCAACAGCACTTATACTGCACTCCGACTTATTGTAACACTAACAGCTTAAATGCTAGATTGGTTTATTGTTACTCAACATTACTTATACTGTACTCTGACTTATTGTAACACTAACAGAACTTATACTAGATTGATTTATTGTAACACTAACATCACTTATACTGCACTGCGACTTATTGTAACACTAAGAGCTTAAACGCTAGATTGGTTTATTGTTACACTAACATTACTTATACTGCACTGCGACTTATTGTAACACTAACAGCTTAAATACTAGATTGATTTATTGTAACATTAACATCACTTATACTGCACTGGGACTTATTGTAATACTAAAAGCATTTATACTAGATTGATTTATTGTAACACTAAAAACACTTATACTGCATTTTGAATTATTGTTACACTAACGGCTTTTTCTGCTACAACAAACTTATTTTGGTGTTGTTTCGGTGTTAATATTAAAGTTATTTATATCTCTACAAGCTTACTCGATTGCAGCAAAGTAATCAATTAAACCTATAGTTTTAAGAAGCTTGCGTTGACAGAGTGTAATTGTATCTGTATTTGTAAATTCCTCGTGCTTTGCTGTTTACACTCATTAACAGCCCTTTAACGCCTCTCTTTTATCTTTCTCTCTCTTTCTTTCTTTCTCTCTTTTCAGCCTACCTGCCTCTAAAGCTCTTGTCTGCTAATGATACATTTTTCATTTATTATTTTGCATTGAAAGTTATGTTTGAGCTTTTTGCACATTGTTATCATTATCTCAAATGTTACACAGATATGCTTGTTCATCAATTATTGTCTTCACCTTATCCTCAAGATTAACATTATCTTAGGCTTAACCCAGGCTTTGGTGTCGGCCTATCGTTCTGCCCAATAGCCTATGCCTCTGTCCCCAACACAAGTTCCCCTACAGATACCCATGTCTTAATTCATACTTAAACTGATTTTCTCTTTCCTTGTCTCTTGCTCCTGACACTTCTTTCGGAGGGAATTTTCTATTCTAACAGACATGTAAATTATCTTGGTGTATCGTCTCACTCTATAGTTAGTGGTCATGTTTATAACCCTGTATATTCACTTCTTTCACAGGATTGATTAATCTTAACCTAAATTGTCGTACATCGTCTCACCCAACATTCAATGTCAGTCTCAGAGATATACCTTAGTGTAATTCCTGCGCCACCTCATCCAACGTTCTATCTCTTGCGATCAGTCCACATAGGTTGGATAATGCGATTTTTCATTTGAGAAAACACCTTTTAAAAGTATAACTCATCCTTTTTTCCTTTGTAAGGCATTATTGTATAAATTCCAAAAAAATTGCGATAATTAAACCCTTTTAACACTTCCTCGTATGACCGCAATAAGTCTAAAAGCTAAAAAACATTTTATCGCGCTCAGTTTTGGACAGATATTTAGATATATGTTAGTTAGTAACTATTGAGCCGATACAAGGGTTACAGCATTTTTCGGCGTTTGTAAACCCAGTAAAAAGTATTGTTTAAAATATCAACGCCATGTAAGGTAAAAATGGCGACACCCGATTCAGGTTGTGAGACATTATGTCCATGCAGCCATAACTTATAAAAATCAAGGCCCATAATCATGTATGTCATGTCTTATTCCATATTGGCACCGTTGAAAGATATTTGCAGTACCCTAGGTCCTAAATTCTACAATTTGATATCAATTACAACTCCTCTCGCCAGTTCTTGCCTTACAACGAGACAATGATCAACTCCACGGCGCTGCTTAATGACACCAATGCTGGTGTGACCATCCACCTGGTCAACTCGAGCTTCTACTACAGGTCAGAGTGTCACACGGTGAAACAGGAGGACGATGCTGCTACCACCTACGCCACAGCCGCCTCCACTGAGTTCTTCGAGTAAGTCGGTTCACGTTTTTATTTCTGTTTGTTTTCTTTTCCTCCTTTGGACCATTGCCAACGTCCTCATCAATGGTTCTGACTTAAATCTCTGTTCCACGTAGTAAACACCAATCTCTCCGCATTCCTTGGTGCACATTGCGCACCTCTTTGTTTGGCACCAATTTTAACACGCAATACTAAGAGGTGCACTATCTTCAATTTCAATCATGCCACACAAAGTCAAGGTGAGAGTCTGCAAAAATTGAAGGCGGAAGACACTGGCGTTTACCAAGATGCACGGGGAAATTAGGTTAGAACCATTACACCGACCGAGACCTAGATACAATGTGAACACTAGTTTAAGGCCGCCTTTTTAATGTGGCGCTCTTTTTCCTCTGGTCCATTTCTCTCCATGCTTATCTTAATTAGATAGCTCTCCTACAATTCAGTATCCTGTGTGTAATACTTGGCAACCAGTTCGTATAATGTAAGGTATAATGCTGGGAATGAGATTTTAACAAGATAAGCAAAACTTCTCTGATGTCAATCCCAGTGGTATTTAATCAATTATGCTAACACATGACTGTTTATGTGCTGACTTCTTGTTTGGAAATATTTTAATACAATAATTCTTTAAAATCTTAGCGGCAGGCTTGAGTTGAAGATCCACTTTTTATTTAACTCCATAGTTTTTTATACAATTGTAGTGCTGAATGTTAAATTCCTAAACTAAATGAACCCCTTAAAATAACTTGGGTCTATGTTACAATCACGGCGTTGTCTTCCAGAGAGGGCAAATTACTCTTGCTTTACGTCTAATCTCTTTTCATTTAGGCAGTGTTGGTTATGTCCGTTGTCTATCTTCCCCTGCTTCCATTTACAGAGTTTTTTTTAAAGATTTTATAAAAATGCGAATTTTTTTTCACGATATATTAATCTAGACGCAACGTCCTTGAACTCCAACATGCAGACGGCATCGCTAATGTGGGAGGGGTTAAGGTCACTCTGGCGCTTTGCTTGTTTGGCGTCTTCTTCGTCGTCTACTTCGCTCTATGGAAGGGCATCAAGAGCTCGGGCAAGGTGAGTAACTCTGGTGGCACTTCCTAGTAATAATATGGGTTGGTTTCATTTTTGCGAAATATAGCGTTTTACTATCAAGATGGCTGACGCTCCCGAAGTGTTCAGTAAAACTATTTTGTGCAGTGAGTTCTACCTTCACACTTCTTTCTTGATAGTGATTTTATTACATGATATGCAGAGCCTCAATACTATACTCAAAGTTGAGCACCATAAACATCTTTCATAGTTAATTCTTATATACTCATACCTAATTCTGTGATGGAAAAACTGAGAACCAAAGTCATATATTCATGTAAACTTGGACTTTGGGCGTTTTCATGTTTGATATCATAATTGTCATTCAATGACTTCACAAGACCTGTCGGATTCTCAGCAACGGCTAGCATTATTGTGCAATTTGATAGTGCAAACTGCCTTTGGCAAGATACATTTCAAAATAATTATATTCTCAGTGTATTATGTTAAGTCATAACAGATATCTGCAATGCAGTGTCTGTAGTATTTTAAGATATATCCATTAATGAATACAATGATTAATAACTATCTCACAACTGGATGTCAAAACTTTCACATTACAAGCTTTGCTTTTTTAAAAAATGTATTTTTTTCTGAATTTTCGAACGTTAAACATTGACAGAGAATTTAGTGGGGAAAACTCTTATTTTGGTTTAAAATATAAAGTAAAAGATGAGAGAATTTTTTATAAACAGATCTCGGGGTTTTTTTTTTCTCAGATCACTAAGCACCGACTCATTTTCACTGGTCGCGAGAGAAATTATTTTACTGAAAAACGTGTTTACCTTTGACTTCTAAATCGTTACTCTAAGACAGTTTCCATGGTTTTTCTCCTGGCAGGCGGTGTGGATCACAGCTACCCTGCCCTACCTTGTTCTGTTCATCTTGCTGTGTAAAGGTTGCACTCTGCCGGGATCTCTGGATGGCATCATCTACTACCTCAGCCCACAGTGGGATAAGCTGCTGAAGTTGGAGGTAAGAGAACATCATATCACCGCCGCCATCACCACTATGATATCGCCGTCACTACTTTTATCACTTGAGTTGGATAAAAGACAGCTGTGTTTGGCTTTGGTATAGTGTCATTTTTCCCGCTTAAATCAGCGAATCACTTGGCGAGAGGCTATGAAGTTTCTTTTAGGGAAGCGTGGTGGCGATATGGTATAAACTATGTTTTGAATTGGCAAGGCGGTGGGTGCCGAAGCTACTATAAGTTGAAAGTTGGAATCCTCTATAAGAAAAGCATGTTTCGGCCATTTTCATTTAAAGCCTACTTTATTCCAGTCTAATTTTATACCCTAAATCTTTCAATCATAGTCTTCTTATTGCCGTGATCTTCTCCCTCACCCTTATATACCATCTCCTCGTCCCTTTTTTCGTTTTATAGAATAAAAAAATAAAAAAACACGTTACATCAAATATCGATCAGTTGTTATTCTTGAGTAAAATTGGGAATAGAAAAAAATCACAAAAATTATGGTGCGGAAACAAGGGTACTTTTTTAATTAATTAGTGTGATCTTTATATATTGGTTATACTGCTGATGATGCTGGACACGAACAAATTATTTATAAATCATAATTATTTTCGTTTCCTCTGAATGATGAGTTTACAGCGAAATATAGTGTTGCTCTCTCCTCCTCTCTCCTCTTTTCATCTACACTCCTAAGCCTCTAACTCTTTCTTCCGCCTTCGATTTTTCCTCATAAAAGTTTTAATTACTTTCGTTTGCTTGGTAACTATTATTTATTGCTTGTCTTTTTTTCTATGGCAATTGATCTAACAAGAAATCGTAAGAGTTCTGTCTCAAAAAACTCTTTTTTGAGCAGTTCAGGGAAAGGACTTTTTAATTATACAATTTAATAGATTTCTATGTTTGTGTCCTTTAGATCTGGATCTCGGCCGCAGCACAGATGTTTTTCTCTCTCGGACCAGGATTTGGAGTTTTGCTAGCGCTGTCGAGCTATAACAAGTTCCATAACAATTGTTACAGGTCAGTTTACAGTGCGTACGCGTGTGCAAACTTATCTTGAACTGCGGTATATGTAAAACTTTTGCCTATGACCTTTAGAAGACGCTGTATATACAGCTTCGGGTAGCTTAGGAGATGTCGAATTCGAGACATAGAGAATTATTATGGGTTATCACAGTTGAGCAAGGTGTAAACATGATTTGCTATGCATATATGGTAATCGTTTTATAAAAAAAAAAAGGCTGTAACCAGAAAACTACGTTGGAAAACCATTAAAAAAGACATGCATAGTTTATCACGCTAAATGAACTTGTATCTACATGTTTCTCTACCCTTCAGAGATGCGCTGATCACATCTGCTACCAACTGCCTGACGAGTTTCCTGGCCGGTTTTGTAGTGTTCAGCGTCCTTGGTTACATGGCCCACACCCAACACAGGACCATAGAGAATGTCGCTCGCAGAGGTACGCAAATTTGTCGACAGTTTACAGAGCATTGGTAAAAGCGCAACAACAAGTGCGGAGACGATTCTGTGATCATTTAGTCAGTTTTACGCCCCCTAAGCTTCTCAATAAACTTCGTAAGCTCTTTAAAATTCGTAATTATTTTCGAGCCATTAAATGTCTCCATGAACAAAATATCATGATGTCTTAATTTCTTATTCATTTACCAAAAAAAGCTTTTATGAAAATTTGTCTGTAATTATGACAAAAAGAAAGTTTGACCAAAATGTAAACACTCATAGTTTTTTTCTTTCTACTGCAGATGTGGGCCTCATTTTCGTGGTGTATCCAGAAGCTGTTGCCACGATCGAAGGGACCTCATTCTGGGCGATCATCTTTTTCTTCATGCTTATCACCCTTGGGTTGGATACGACGGTGAGTTTGGATTATGTTTTTTCTTACATCGACCATTCGTCCCGCATTGATTTTGTAGTGCTTTTTTTACTCACCATACGTAACTGATAATAAGGTATTTCGTGAGGTGCAATGCCATTTTGGAGATCTTGAAAGACTTAAACAATCGAAGACGGCTTTGGTGAGGGTATCGGCTCAAAACCAAGATCTTACTTCGATAAAAATTACAAAACTAGTGTAAAGTACATAGTCATCGGGCAGTCCAGTGGATCTAAATATCGAGTAGAAATACATGGATTTGAGGAGGCAGCTCAAAGGCCGAAACGAAAATAATATCCAAAGATGATCTTTTCCATCAAATGCTCTGTCAAATCAGTAATATGGCTTTTATTTTATTGCAAAACCATCTACCAGGAGCAAACTGGAAAATAAGCAGATTTTAAAAGCAAAAGTTGGTTTTCCTTTAGCTTTGTCTAACTACACAAACCCTTTTTGTGACTTCTGACCCTCCTTTGTGTGACCTCTGACCCTCCACCCATAGTTCGGCGGTCTGGAAGCGGTCATCACGGGGATACTGGACGAGTGGACCTCTCTGCGGAGGCACAGGGAACTTTTCGTGGCTGGACTGATGGTCTGGTGCTTCCTTGGTGCTTTGGTTACCACGACTTATGTAAGTTAATGATACAATATGACTAAGTTTGTTTTACAGACTGTGCACTAGCCTCTGTTTGAAATTATAATCCAATAATTCATCTTTTAAAATGATTGATTTTTTGGTGGATTAGAATTTTATCCATTAAATAAGCGTGCGCCAAAGTAAACAGTTTTCATATAGAATTTTGTTCGTTTTAGTTGGTTCAAATCAGTGAAAACCCCAGACGCTCTGTGCGAAAAGGGCTATGGGTATGAACATACATAAGATAAAATCAACCAAACATGACACAATTCAGTTATTTCAACGATCAAAACCTTCTTCTACCACCCACCCCCCTTTTTATTTTATTCCCTCGCCCTCCATGTCTTCTTTATACCGACACCCACTTCTCTCGGAATCAGGGCGGTATCTACGTGGTTCAGCTGATGGATACTTATGCAGCGCCTATCTCCATCCTTCTGATTGTGTTCCTCGAGAACATCGCTGTGGCCTGGATCTATGGTGAGAAATAAGATCGTCTTTTTTTATAGAGACTTATCCACTGAAATATACATAGCGCTTTACATAGGAGTCCCGACACGCCGTTGTAAACCACATTACCTTCTAAACTCCAAGGGGAGCAGCAGCTCAGTTGAAACTTTCTAGCGTGACGTTAAGATCTTTCACTGCTCGTAATCAGTGACTCATTTCATGCCTGATGAGTGAGTCTAGGTTAGAGATGTGACTTAAACTCTGACCTACTGAGTTACAGCTCAAACTTCGAAAGCTTCTGTATACTAAAAGATAAAAACGCTACACGAGTCTCAGTTTTCTGGTGGATAGATTCAGCACCCTATAGTGCTATTCCAGTGCTCTTTTTCCTTGTTGATGGTTGATTTGATTAATTTAGACTCTCTCTCTCTCTCTCTCTCTCTCTCTCTCTCTCTCTCTCTTTCTGGTTTTATCTTAGTTGCCCGCTCTTTCTTTTATTTTATTGCCGATTTGCTCTCTCTTTCTCCTTCCCTTTGTTCTCCCAACCTGTCACTATTTCTTGCCCCCTCTCTGTTTCTTCTCGTGAAACCAGTCCACCTCTATATGCTTCTCTTCCTTTTCCTCTCTATCTCTCTCTGTCTCATTTCTCTTTTTTCCTCTTTCCTCTCTCTCTTTGACTAGCTCTCCCCCCCCCCATCTCTCTCTCTCTCTCTCTCTCTCTCTCTCTCTCTTTCTCTCTCTTTGACTAGCTCCCTATCCTCTCTCTTCCTTTTTTACGCTGTTCATTGTCAGAGAAAGCTTTTCACCATACTATGATTCAGCGCCGTGTTTACTATATTACCTCCCCCCCCCCC
>BMAT01002740.1:241852-254926 GCA_019649035.1 Elysia marginata | reverse complement strand
GTATAGTATTCTCACAGATGTGCAAGATATATGCTACATCAACACAATCGATACATTAGTCAGATGAGGTGTGCATATGAATTCGCCCACAACTGTTATAATTCATATGACATAGTAATCCGTGAGAATTTTAGGACCTCTGGAGAACACAAAAGATGATACAATACACTAACCTCAAATGACATTGCTGCTCTGATGCCAAATGACCCTGTAGGACATAGAGATATTGTTTTGCACACAAGAAGCAATGAGTGTAGATGCATCAGTGAATTACACAAAGCTTATGACGCTCTTCAGTTTTCCATACTACCTCCGTTTGGCACAGACGGCTGGAACCTTCAGTTAAAACTTCCAAGCAGACATAAGGTTTTTTAGCTTCAGTACTATGGCTTCCATTTCTCTATTAGGCCTGGCAATTATATATTGTTGACTAGAGAATTATTTCAACAATTCATTGTGGACGCACAGGCTAAAATTGAATTTGAACGTGGTCGTCTTCAGTACTTACGACACCAGCAGGGTATTGAGAGTAAATGAGGGCAGACTCTTATGGTGAATTGTGAGATGCCACATCACACTAGGACAATGCAGACCCCTGAAACTTCGGCCAGAGAATCATTTTGCCTTCATCATACACTGGAGGTCGCTATATGTTTGAAAAGATAACTAAACCTTGTCTCTCTCTTTGACCTTCATCCAACATCACATTTTCCAACATCCTTTGTATGTAAATTTTCCTGTTCGAAGAAGGGTACTAGCTTGTTATTGCTAACTCCTGCGATGCCATTTAAAGATCAGGTTACTAATGTGGCAGTGGGAGTTTCTTTTTCTCAAAGTAATATTACAACTAGCATGTACAATCTTACCTTTTTGCTGAATTATTACTTATCATCCAGATTCTCAATTTCTGGTGATTGCATGGATGATATGGTTTTGTATTCTGCATTTTCAAAACATGTACTGCAGCTCCATAAAGACATTGATTTCTTTACAACGACTCAAGCTTTGTTTCTTAAATATTCCTTATTGGTTCTGTATCTCTATAAGACTTTTTTTCTGTTCCAATTTTTTCCAGATTCCCAGACTTACGACCTCAAAGAGAGAAAATTCAGTAGAGAATGTCTATTTCCACTAAGAGTAAGACACAGCAAGCAGGACGTGTCAGAGTTGATGCTGTTGCAGCTTAAAAAGTTGCAACCTTTTCAAATTTTTGGAAGGCTTGAGACAATTCTTCTCTCTGCACCCAAATTGTTTGGTGATTTCCAAGTTGGTGACAAAGACACTTAGCTCTTTCCACTCTCTAGTGGATTTTTATTTGTTGCTTAATCGAGGTGGAACATGGTCTATGCTTGAAGCCTTATGCCAAGAATCAAATAAACTCTTTATATTTTCTATTCCAGGGAAGTAACTATGGCTTGCATTGGTGTAAATAAAAGAGGGGCTTGTCACTCTTGCCAGTCCAGTCAGCTTTTAATGAAAATAATGCCAAGGACATGTTGCCTAGACCCATTTCCTGGACAAAAAAGTTGCTTTTCTGCATGTCACGCAGAGCAGTTAAAACGCAACTGAGTGAAATTGAAGAGATGCTGGTGCATAATGGTGTAACACAATCTTTGTCTGAAAATTCTCTGTCTCATTTTGATGGTGAAGAAAAAGTCGTATTTTACATCAATCTCTGTGGCATTTTTAAACAATGAATGAAAACCATGTGATTAGTCCTTTCAATTTCATAGATTTCCTTATCATTAATATTAAGAAAAAATATAGTTGAGTTGGCTGTCAAGTTCGTGCTTCGTTAAACTATTATTATAAACCTTTCTGCTTAGACATGTTGGGAAAACTGTGTGTGTTGTCTATTTTTCTTTTTTTTATCATAATGTGTTTAACTTCTGTAATATGTGATTGTGTCTTTTTTTTAGACTTTAAGCATGTTTTCCCATCAAAATCAAAGAAGGGTCTCTTCAACACAAAAAGCTGCTGTTTTTAAATTACCGTACATGAAAAGAATACCTTTTCACATTATTTTTAGAATATTTCAGCCACCACTTCCCAAATTCTCAAAGTCATACTTTCTTTAAAAGTCTATGTTTTAACTGTTTTGATGACTCATATGCTTGTAAATACATTTTTTTTTAATTTTGTTGTTTGTATCATGTGAAACTAATTTGTTAACATGAATAAAGATGTAATATAAACTTAGGTTGTTTTTTTTTTAATTATTTGCAAGAATAAAACAATTTTGATGATTGTAATTTGTGTAAGAGATATACGTTAAGGGATTGGCAGCAACACTAATAGTAATAAATTATTCATATGTCATGGTTGGCGCATAATTTGAAAAAAAAATAATTGCCACATTTCTTTAAAGAATACATTCTGAGTTTGGTTATAAAACAAGTAGTATATGTACCCCATCTCACCCTCTTTGCCTATTATATTTGATTAGATTAAAGCCTCGGATCGGCTTGGTGATAGTTCTTTGTAAGTGCCATGTCAAAAGACTTGGATCACTTTGTTAACTTTAAGTTTAAAGAGTTGAAATATCTGAAAAAGACTTTTACTTCAGGCATGCAGCTGATTTAGGCAGTTCAAATCTTACACAGCGTAATGTAAACATGTATTTAGAAATGTCCAATTTTTCAAAGAAATCATGACAAAATCAATCTATTACAATCAAGGTGCAAATGAAGAGTTCAAGCAAAGAAGAGACAACCAACAGCGTAACTATCATCCCAGGCACAGCATGAGAAAAACAACATCACACTTTCACTTTTTCTCCACATATAAGACATGTCTTATAATGTGCAGCCATTTTCAATCCCACCTTTCACAAATTAAAACACCAAGATTCCCACTATACCATAACTGTCACTCACCAAGACAAATACTGGACAAGAGAAGAGTAGCTTCAAAAAAATTTTATTTGGCTTTGAAAAAACTTGACAATCTTTTAGAATATAAATTATGATGAGAAACTTCCTAGGGCCATTTCTGCATAAATTTTCCCTGTTAATCCAAATCTACATGTAATCTATCACTAGTCTTCTTGCCACTAAAAGAGTCAAATTCATGGATACATATACGCAAGAAAAATGGCAAACACAGCTTATACTCAAAATTAAAATATTCATACTCCTAAAACAATTATTTTGAATAATATTAAATACTTATCATCATCATAATAATAATGTAACAGTGGAATTTGCTCAAGTCAATACTTTTAAAGCTAACTCTTGTATAAACTTAGAAACCAGGTTAACGTGACAGTCTCATACTCTCAGTTTATTTTTGCTACATTTTTATTATTGCAAACTTATATTCAATATTTTTTCTCTAATATCCTGTGGTATTGACTCTGTCACGATCCCATTGTTGTTGGAGTAGTAGTTAATAATAACCATTGCCTTATCTTAATTACAATAATTATAATATCAAGATTTAAATAATTAAACATAACTGCCTCTGCAAATCATTTTAAAAATTCCAAGAAAATCAATATCATGAGAAATCAAAGATAAAGGTACCTGATAATATGAAAACTGTCCTTGAGGTTTTTCCAACCCAAATATCTAAAATTTGGCAAGGCATGGTGAATGTTATTATGACCGTTTGTTTAAAAACTAAATATCAAGACATTTCACCACACTTGCAAACTCACATCCTGACTAAAGTAAAGCACACAAATCCCAACAGTTTATTTTCAAGAGCATTTCATTTACTTACTTTACCATGACCAAAGATCATAATGTAAAAAAAAAATGTCATAAAGAAGGGGAAGACGATAAAGAGAAGCAGAAGAAAAAGAAGTACTTTACTTGTAGGTTTACAAATAGCAGCCTCAGTAGGAGGAGGAGGAGAGGAGAACAATAAGAAAGTTTGAAAGTGTAGTAAGGAAGCAAAACAAAAAGGAAATCAGTCTCTAGGCTTGTCATCCTCTTTTGATAAAAATCGCAGAAACTTGAAGTGAAAAGAGATATTTTTTTTTTCATCTTCTGAACAGAAAATCAATTGTGCGAAAATTTGCTGTGCCTCCACATTCTGCGTAAATTTGATGTCGTAAGCTATAAAAAAAAACTATGGGACCAGTCAAAATGCCGCCAACAAGAAAGATTCAGCTGTCATGCCCTATAGTATTTGTAATTAAGTTTAAAAAAAAAAGGCCTGTAAATCTATTTGTGACCACAGCTTTTAAACTCAGCTTAAATACATAAAACATGTAGATATAATGTTGCAACCACACACAATATAAGTCATGTTAGTACTAGTAGGCCCAGAAATAAAGGGAGGGGGGGGCACTCCATTATGTCTTTGTATTTTCACATTTCAAGTAATGTAAGCAGTAACAAAACAGAGCTGAAAAGATAAAAGTTAAACAAATCTGACCTGGAAAACGATGATTTCAAATATCTAGGCTCTGTCAAAACTGCAGATGGGTCATGTTCGAGGGTATAAAAATAAGAATAGGAATGGCTAAAAAAAAATGTGGTTACACATGTGCATACTGAAAGTGAAATGAACCGACAAAAGAACAAATGTTAGTGTCCTTAAGAGATCGGAACTACTCAGTCTACAGCAGGCAATAAACACCAGAAAACTTCACTATGCTGGTCATGCCTTGCGCAACCCTAGATCAACTCTCATGACGACTGTGTATGAAGGAAAGTTGGAGGGTAAAAGAAACAAAGGACGACCACCAGCCTCATTGGAGTCTAACTTGGTCACTGTCAGTGAGATGAGTCTGCACAAGAAGGTTAGGGCAAGTCAAGACAGAGATGGATGGAGGAAAATTGTCAACCTAAGTGCTGCAGCCAACACTGCATCCGGTGACGCCGACACTTGAGAAGCAGTAAATTCTCCCCAATCTATGATACCTTGTAAGTTATTACATTTTAGGATGCAATGTTTGAATATCTTGCAGTTCATAAACAATCAAATTAATGGTCGGTCAATGTTTTGTATTTGGTCAGATTCAAAGATGCATTTTCAGAGATTAAGAAGTTGAGAATAATGAAAAAAAGTTTTAATCAAATGGTAAAGAAATTTTTATGTGCCTTTGTATACTTGAAAACTGCAAGGCAAAATCCTCTAGTCTAAGGCTTAAAAAAATTAGAGAGGTTGAACTAATGTAAAAATAAAATTGAAGTAGATTTGGCCAGAATCTTTCTTGTAAAAGTAGAACATCCTCAGATTGTAAAAGTAAAAAATAGTTTAACTTGACAGGCGATGAAAGATTAATTTCTTATTGCGTATGGACATTCAAAGTAATAAATAGTTCAAATACTTCCAGTCAAAATGCTCTTAAGAAAGACAACAAAAAGATGATCTTATCTCTGTTAAAGATCTATAAAGTTATGTGTATTGTCAATATTAATTAGCATTGGGTGTTCTACTTTGACTTCTTTTGCTAGACTTAAACATTTTTTATTATGTTTTCTTCATCTTCATGAAGCACATGTAAAAAAATATATATCTCACTCCTACAGACTAGGCCTTCACAAGCATAAATCAACCTACTTTTAGCACTCTCAGCTCTCATGAAATGGGTCAAGTTGAGGATTTGGATATTTAGAGATATGTACATTGTTCACTTGTTCCAGTGAAAATTTTTTAAAACTAATGATTTTTTATGGAAACAGATGAACTATGAAGCCACCGCTAAAAGAGGGAGCCCCCAGTCTGCAGTGGACAAATAAAATGCAGTATCTCTCATATGGTTTACATTGCAGATACTGCTTTTTGTTTGTCCCAGGCAGCAGTGTAGGGGGATCCGGGGCACATTCTCTGAAGTACTTCATAAGCATTTGAACCAAGATAGATCTATATTACACCCAGATGCACTATTTGCGATAGCCTAAAGGTAAAAGACAGCAGTAGTTAATAGATCTTGTTTCAGATTTGAATTTCTTGACCCTCCTAAAAAAAACCGCACAGTAACAAAAGGGCAGCTTATCATGGTTTAAACCACAAAAGTTTTGATCAGCCATCTTAGATTTTTACTTTGCCGAAACAAATTACAGCAAATCACTTTGCAAAAACAGTAGCCAAAAATTTATTTGACAGAGATAAAGCCACCTGTGTTAATCTACATTAGACTAAGAAAACTGCAGATTTCCGCAGAAATAACGAAAAGCTGGAAGCATTGCATGTTTAAAAGCTCCTTGAAAGATTGGGGATCATTGAGACCCGTTCTGAAGAAAATAGAGAATATCAAATTTTAACTTCAAATTACAGACTATATAGAGATCACCATGAGTTAAAAAATCTCATTTTCCAGTCGCCATGTCATTGTTTTCGTGGTAAAATACATCATAAACCTTCACTACATAAATGCATATTTTTGTTTAATTTTAAATAGTTTAACTTTGATAGGAAATGTCATCATTCGCAGTTTGAACATCAGAACATGTTGACTCATTTGTTTGAACACTACACATGTTTGCAGGAGCAGGGCCTTCTGTATAAAATATTTTTGCCTACAATGGACTGTGACTTTGCAAGACAAAAACTTAAAGTACATGATAACTTATAGAACAAGAAATCCCAAAAACTGCTATGAGCATATTGATGGAGCAAACTGATGAGACTAGCTGAGCTTGTGATGTAAGACCTGTTCAAGTTGTGAGGCAGCCAGTGATTCAAAGAGAAAAAAAACAGACATGGCCACAAACAATTCTGTTTCTTTAAAAAAATTTTGGCAATCAATTTAATTCAAGCCATAACTGATTACACTTCCTACAATACATTCACTCCTTCCAGCACACTTCACACAATGTTAACAGCGATGCCGAATTTCAGGGGGCGATATGTTGGAAGATTTATGATTTTCCGATTTTGTCTCTTGGAAAATTTCAATCTTCACCCCGTCTCTTATTGGTGGACTTTCTGTGGCTTTCAATGGGATCCAATATCTTTGTCTTTTTTACCTTTCCTTTTTTTTCACCTTTTGAAAATTTCTGGTTGTGTGTAAATACAGATTCTCCACCCATTGCTAAAAAATCAGCTGGTGCCCAGGTTAAATTGCATTTATTTCATGTGAGATGCAAAATTCTCGGCTCTTTTCCAGTTGTTCTGTTTGTTCTTTTTTTTTTTTTAACCATTTGGCCTCCCCATTTTAATAACTGTCAATGCGTTTTAAAATAACTTTTTCCATATCAATAATGTATCACTTTGTACATGGACTGATACACAAACAAGGCAAATGCTAAATATTTACACAAAATAACTTGCTGTGGTTGCAAATGCTATGTACAAATGATTTCATACTTTTTTCTATCCCATAACATGGTTCACCATTAATGTAAAGCAAAGGAAAGAAAACAAAGTATTAGTTGATTAGTGAAAAAAAGTTACAATGAGACCTGTACACAAAATCAAGGTATCACATGATATGCCGAGTTGCTGACTGAGAAAACAAAATCACTAGGCCCAGCTCTCAGTGGGACATTGGGTGTTTGAAAAAAAAAGAAACTTTAAATTATGTTTAAAAGACCTAATAGCTTATGTAAACCAAAAAAAAAAATAATACATTCTGAATTAAAAAATTTTCTGGATAAGGTCATTTTCAACCAGCGTTTCTAAGCCTTGATTACTATATTTCTATGAAATGTATACCATACTGAGGCGCCCTTGTCTGCTACTGCTAGGCCTATCCAAAAAGTTCGCAGCTTCTTTGTGCAATCATCAAAGAATGGCTTCATTTTTTACCAAATTGAATAAAGAAAAACTTCATAACTTTTGTATAGACTGGGCCTAGAATCGAGAGCCATGTCTACTTTCCTAGAGTGTCTAGACCTAAATTTACAACAAAGCACATAGCTCTCACTCTTAGAACCTAGCTCTAGATTTTAGCTCTAGCAGAATATGTGTCGAACTTTTATTAAGGTACGGTATAAATTCTACTTGTATGATGATGTTTTCTTTACTTCTTAAGCAGATTCATTCTATTTTTAGGCCTATTATTTGTTCATTCCCATCTTACTGACACACTTTAAAAGCCGATAAGCAGAGCGAACAAAATTATTATCGAATACAAACAGTATAAAATTGCAGTAATTTATAGATTCTGTTGATTCTGGTTCATATCGATCACACTTTTATTTTCAAAATGTCAGTAAATATTTATGCAATTACTAAACTATTATAATATATTTAATTAATTTAATTTGATCGCAACATGAAAACATAACAGAATTCTAGGAGTAAACGTTTTAGTTGTACACAGTATCAATACCACTCCAAAAAGTACTTGCATATTGCACGCTCTGCTTGCACGGGATAATCCTGGCATTGGCCCGCACACAAGACTGACAAAATGAAAAGGATGATAATCCATTTTATTACCAGTGGACCAATCCCATGATTAAGCTCAACAAAGCCGTACCCGACCTAGAGATGTACACAAAAATGAACCAACAGTTATGTACTAGAACTTGTAGAAGTCAGAATATAGAAACAAGTCATGTCTAGGTTCTAGACCTAGATTAGAAAAGATCACAGTGAGTCAAAGTCATAAAAGGCTCTGCCTATCCTATTAAATGTTGGATTGTTGAATGAAAATAAACAGAGTCTAGATTTAGATTCCAGATCAAGGTCACATACACTGTAAGTTCAAAGGGATTGCAATTTTCGGTCCTAAAATTATGGAAACCACTTGAGAAGATATTCTAAAAAAATATATGGTGTTAAGGGTTATGTTATAAAGTTAAACTCAGTGTTAACCTGAGTGCACTGCAATTAATCAAGAGGCCGATTCGACCCACAACACAAGTCTTTAAAAAGAAGTAACTACAAATACGGCAGTTCCCAGTCACACATTAATTTATTAACATAATGGCCACAGAGGCTGGCAATCAATTAGTAAAGTGTAACGCACACGGGCGCAAAGCCCTTCTACAATATTACAATAAATAACCAACTCAAGTGTATAGCATAATACACAACAATACTTAATAACTCTGGTCCCCGGGCGAGTGTGCCTCTTGGCGCTGGCGGTAAAGTAATATTCAATACAACAGTAGATCCAAATCTTTGTGAAGATTCACAATCGCCTATAATTGGCTCTAGAAATAAAGATTGTTATACTCAGGTAGGCTTTACCGTTCACAACGAACCTGAACCTCAATTTTAGTTTTACGGGGAAATACACCCGACCAGCCCAAGCTGATAGACACACTGCACCCACATAAAACTTTCACTTCACCATGAAAACACAAAAACGTTCACTCACAATTGCTCAAGTCAAAATTCACGATCGAAACTTGCAGAACGGTCAACCTCATCAAAACAACTCAAACATACTACCACACCGGGAGACACACAACTCTTTCTCTCGTAACATATGGATTATTTTTATACTAATTGAAGTTTAATATACAGAGATTCTTTGGATTTAAAAAGAAGCAACTTTTTTTGCAGATTGTGCCAAATGTTGGTTTGACGGCATTCTCGATTGATTAAGCCTAGACCTATGGATACTAACAAATCGACACATTTTTTAAAAATCAAGATTTTTAAACATGATGCTTGTTTAAAATGTTGCTAGGTTGTGTTTTATTTCGATGAGAGCTGAAAGTTTTTAATAAAATAAGGGTAGGAAACATCCCACTCATAACATCGGGCTTCAGCATTTTACATGCAGAGTAGCAGTAGCGCTCAGCTTGGGTCAGCATATCACGTGACAAGCACCCGGATGTTTATGTTTCATGTACAGGTCTCATTATCTCTGTCATATGCAAATCACATCTAGCATAATTATGTAACTCCGAATAGTGTAATCAGAAATACAAATCAAAAGAAAAAAAGGAGAGCAGATGATTTCTTTATCTTCTTTCAGCACACTAAACCATAAATAGAGACAGACACACAAAGAAAAGTGCATAATATATTGTTAAGTGCAGATCACAGGAAAGACATTAAAATAAGCACAGCTTGGCACTGGAGTAACTGTGAGTCTGAAAGACGCATTACAAGTACGACTTCAAATATAGAGCAGCATGCACATAAATAAACTTAGAAGTTAAACACATAATCAGATAGCAACCATGCATTCAAACATGAACAACTAGGACCTTCATCATTTGTAAATGACTTTGATCAACATGCACACTGTTCACACAAAAAGTGACTACATTACACTTCCTATTCATGATGATAGAAAAAAATGCACCTGCAAGCAGACCCTAACCATTTTTTAACAAAGCATCTCTAACTTTATAAAAATTTGTATCCTTCTTTTTCTCTTTGCAAGAACAATTATATTATGATAAGCACAGTAAATATTCATGTACTTATGAAATAATTGTTAGACTTAAGGACACCAGATGCCGCTTTCTTTATCAAGAGAACCATATTTTCCTCTAAAAGTCTTAACATTACCTATAATTGATGAAGCCAACCTGAGGAGACTGGGTACTAGTTAACAGGCTTATAAAGCCTTTCAAGTTCAAAGAGGTTCCCAAAGGTTACTAGACGCATTTATAGTAGCTCTTTGGTGCTGCGAAATTTCCTAGCATAGCATATCTGCACAAGCAGCACAAGTTTCAAATATATATATATATATACATTAAAGCCTGTTGATATGATTCTCAAAAATTAAAAACTAAGACTAATAAATTCTGTTGGTATCATTTTATTCCCTATCATACCTCAGAACCAAATTTAGAGAAAATGAAAAAAAAACCTGAAAAAAATGGGCTGGATATACAAACGATGACATCAACTACTGGCCTCTGACAGAGAGCTATAGATAGACCTTCTTTATAGCTGTTGATTGTAGACAGTGTTAAAATAACCAGTCCTTTGTAAACATGACCTGCAAGTGCAACAATGGCAAGACTCATTACAAAATCTACATGTCCACACATGGTTTTTGAAATTCTTAATATAACACAGAACCCAGAACTGAATTCTATTTAAAGGCAAAAACCAACCACTTTGAGACCATTGAAACCATTTGTGAAGTAAGCTGTTTCATGCCCATGATGACATGAATTTATTTTTTCCAACAACTCTGATTATTTGGTTCTAATGCATAGGAAGGCACGCATCCCAAGAATAACGAAACCCTCCGCTCTTGATTCTCTTTACGTAGTGAAAATTATACAGACTGCCTCAGTTTTTGCACTTTTTTGCTAGATTAAATATTTTACCACTACCAAGAGACAAAGGTTAAGGACCTGCGGTGTACATAATATGTCCCACACAGGATAATTGGATATGAAATAAGACTTGTAAGGGCAAAGCAATGGTACAGCTGTAATTTACCTGTCAAGCCAATAAAACAGTCAACTCTGCTTAAGTCAATCTTCAGGGGACATAACCAATGACATCAAATTAGGTGAAAAATAGACTTATGTGAAGTCCTATTCTCCCCATAGGACACACACACACACAAAAGATCATGTTAACTAAATATTGACTTCAGCAGAGTTGGCTGCATGCTTTCTCTCGCTTACTCAAAGTGAAACGAAGGCCTAAGGGTTATCATTACTCTGTTGGGTTTTTTTTTCATGTATATTATTATTAAGTATAAATTGTAATAAGAAAGAATCAGAAAACAAAAGCTGTCATTTACAGCCAACAGTTTTTACCAGTAAATATACAAGAATGTATTTGTAAATTGTAGAGAACTTAAAACAAACAAATCTTTAACAACTCAGCGCACAATAAAATGTTCTATTTAAAAAAAACTGGCCTGAAAATTTTAAAAAGCTTGTTATATTTAATTATTTGTATATCTTACATTAAGTTAAACATCACATTTTATAAGAACAAAAAATATTTTAAAATAACACACAAAAAAAACTTGCTCAGTCTTATTAATCAATTAAAATATGAATTTGATGACCATATTCAGCTGAAATGATGATGTACATAGTCATTTAACTTAATAAAGAACAAAAACAAACAAAAAGAAAAAAACAAATCTGACCAATGTTTGAATTCAAGTACTGCTGATGCTATTCACATAATGCCAAAATTGTATCCATAGATTATGAAACTATTCTAAGCTATAAAGGAGAAAAAAAATCTAGATTATATGGTCCTCAGTTGTTCATTGAAATAATGAGAGAAAAGAAGCTCACAAGTTATTTTATTTTATGAGAAAAAAATGTTTTAAAAACATACAAAGTTGTATCTTGTAATTATCCAAAAAAGGTTAATCAAGTAAACTTCAAATACATTATCAATACCAATGATTTCAGATGTTAACTTGATGACCTTTTACTGAATAAAGATGTAAGTTTCTGATCAAAGTTAACAATCCAAGCTAGGCTTACTGCTTCATCATCAGCTGATGGCAAGAATTCAATATCTAATACAAAAATGACACCATAGATGTTATGAGAAAAGGCCAAAAATGCCTAAAGGTGTAATTACAGTGCAGTGCACCTAATGACAAGGTTAAATTAAGCACCCTAATATTTTTATATAAACGTTGAACCATTGAATCACAACTTTTTCAAATCCTCATCAGTATGTCTGCTTCTTTAGAGAACATGAGCATTATTAACCACGGTGGAAAGCAAAGGCAAAACTTTAAATTACACCACACACTCAGAATAAATATATGTATTATTATCAATATGTATGCATCCTTTCTCGTCACGTAGACAGGATCACCACATGAAGTGATCACATCCCCTGAGCAGCAAATCCACAGTTGGTGAAGTCAGAATAAAGAGTTGACACACAAGCCCTATCTACAGCACGATGGGAAGTTCCAGGCCTATCCACAGGCAATGTAGGAGTAGAGGACTTTAGCTAGCCCCTCGCTTTCACCATTCACATTACTATTCATTTTATTTCCCACATGCGCCACTGGAAAAAAAATAATTGGAATTATCCTCTGTGGTCCCATGTCACATTCTGAAAAAGGGAAAGAAAATTGGCTTTAGTAAAAAAAAATCAAACAATGAAACATATATTGCTTAAATCTACACACAAAAAATAGTCCTTCAAAATAAATCTCAGTAATAAAATGAAAAAATCCTTCTGTAATGACCTGGCAAATAATACCTAAA
Source organism: Elysia marginata (assembly GCA_019649035.1). Lineage (NCBI taxonomy): Eukaryota > Metazoa > Mollusca > Gastropoda > Plakobranchidae > Elysia > Elysia marginata. The sequence continues at coordinate 241,904 of BMAT01002740.1, read as the reverse complement.
AATTGTGTGCTGAAATGTTGAATTGATATAAAACAAAAAGGAAAAGAAAAGA
>BMAT01002740.1:231039-241839 GCA_019649035.1 Elysia marginata | reverse complement strand
GATAAATAAGAAGAAAACGAAAAGAAGCTTGTTTACTAAAATAGGCCACTAGCACAAACTTCACCCAAAGAAAATATTAAAAAACTGAATTTAAAGCAAAGCGTAGACAAGATAAAGCCATAGTCCTTTAAGAAAAGCAACAGAAGCAAGTGTACAAGTTCAAAACGGGAAGAAACGATAGGGCATTGAATTTAAAGTAAAATGGAATAATAAATTTTTATTTTAGTGCTGGCCCGAAAAAAAAAATGAATATGCCTTGCTTTTATTAACTAGTATAAACATTAAGTTGAGGCAGATGGAGTAATAAGAAAAAGAGTCTTTAAATGTTTATCAAAGTAACGCTCACTAAACTAGGCCTATCCTTATTTTCAAAGATATACTTATCAGGAAAAAGATGTTTTGAATTTAATTTTTTTTAAACAAATTATTAAATCTGCAGTTATTCAAATTTGGCCAAGTTTAACTCTGTCCACTGTCAAAAATTTTTATTGTAGATAACTCACTTATTTAAGGTTTCAATATCAATCTAAACCTCTAGTCCCCACACATCATAGCTGTACAATATAATCACATTACTGACACATCATATATAACTAGATATACTACATATGTGTGCAGGAATTTATCACAACATACTTGTGAAGATAGTGAGGTGGAGAAACAAACTCTAAACGATACAAAGATAGCACAAAAACTTAGAAAAATACTATAAAACCTGGCTGCTAAATTTTTGGAATTTTCGGGGGGGGGGGGNNGGTAGATAAAGGAGAATAGTTTGCAGGCTTGGAAAAAATACTGATCTATGTTTGTAGAATATGTTATAAATCATTGAGAATAAATAATAAACAAAATGTAGTTAGTGATTGCGACAAGATAAAGTCATGTAGTAGGCTTCTATGTTTCGACTCACTCGCCAGGAAGCGGTGTGTCACACATACATTAGCAAAGGCAAGAGAAAAGAACTATATATAGCACAGCAGGAAGAAACAAATGGCGCTCACTTAGTCAATAACCTAAATAACTTGTCACTTGAGAGATAGAACCATAAGATTACAAGTACAAATCTCTTCATTTTAGGGACTATATCCATATTATATTTGGCACCTTTCAGTTTATAATTGCAAGACAAATGACAGCAGCAAAGGCAAAACAGTTCTTCCTGTGACGATTATCTTGCAACCAAAATGTACTCCAAAGATGAAGAGATTTTAAGAAGAAACTGCAAGTTGAGAATGTCTTTTCCCTAGCTTAATCAGAGTCAAAAAGACTGTCTACCTAAACGAAAGGAGAGATTATTTCATTTTCAACCAAACCTTTGCACCCACAAAGAAATGTAAAGTAAAGCCTGCTTAAAATTAAACATGATCTGATCAGCAAGTAATGTAAGTATTACAGAGATAATAGTCATTCACAATAATGATGCTCAGCACCTCTACATCAATTCAAACACTGTTTAGCATTGGTACGCAAATGCCAAAAGCTACCTGTAAATTGTAAATACTAATTGTCAACTAGAGCGTTAATTTTTCTAACAGCGGTACACTTAAAATTGGAGCACAAGTTACATGAAGTCACTGGGCTAACACAAGGGAATCATGTCTCCAATATAGGCCATTTTGACATGTGCATAATGATCGAAAATATTTACTCAAATATCTAGTTGGAAATAAAAGGCCTTAATTTTACTTAATAACAGATTTGAAGGCTTTCACTATAATTTAAAGTGTTTAATTTGTTTTAAAAAGAAAACCCTGAAAAAATTGAAAAAAAATTCATCCCTGAATTTATTACAGGCAACTCCACTTAACTCGATGTTGCCTAACTCTTATTTTTTCCTAAACTACTCCCCCTTCAAATAGTGTAATAAAACATGAGTACTTCCTCATAAGTCGATTTTTGTGTAAGTCAATCTTGGATTAGCGAGAGCAGAGAGAAAAACAATTCTGTTTTTTAATTCATTTTATTTTATAACATGGCATTTTTCACCACTAGTGATTAGCATTACAACTATCACTATTGGTCTTGAGACGAGCTATCTTTGCTATAAACACCAGAGAGAGATAATGAGAAGGATGTGGTTTATAGCACCCTGAACCATCCAGTCATTGATAAACAGGCCTACAGCTGAGACAGTTCATGTAACAGCCTGGAATAAGCCTACCTGCCTTAATATTACTTGATTGGAAACGACAGGTGAAATAGCATCATTTTGGTTTTGATTTTCTTAGCAGACCTATTAAAAATCATTGATTGTGCACCTGATACTAGTCTCCCGAGGCAGTAAAAATGGCAAGTAGAAACTTAATAAATCTTTAGGGAAAGGAAAAAATCAAATTGAATGTACAACAAATACAGTATTGACCATAAAAAAAAAATTTTAATTGCAGTTATAGTTTTCGTCATTTGTGTACCATAGGGACAATTTACTACTTATAGGTAGGGATGGGCACTACTTGTGAAAAAAAACCTGAGGTCGAAATGGGTGTGGCGCACAGTACATAACATGATTACATAACATTATTCCTGCTAATAATCATTTCCAAGTTAGATGCTATCCACAGGCAACCAGTAAACAAATGGTGTAGACCTATCTGGTAATCAAAGGAGCAGGATTTTTCTTATTCAAAATGGGAAAAAAAATCCTGAATTAAGAGTAAATCCTTAGATTAGAATGTCCATCCCTGTTATTGGTTATGCCCCATTGAGATCAATTTAAGCGGAGTTGCCTGTACATTCAAACAAATGAAGATTGTAATACATGTATGTGGATTTGAATTGTGTAATATACCCTTTACCTGGGAAACAGAAAGTTTAAGCACAAAAAATTGATTCTGGAGGTGCATAATAATAGTTTTGACAAAACTTCAATCTAGATCTAATGTTATTTTCATCATTGTATCTCTTGTATTATTTAAGATCTTTTTCAGTTTCAAATTTAATTCTTAGAACTTTCAAACATCTTGAAAGAGCCTCTACTATGACCTAGCCTTCGTTGCTCGTGGCCGGCTGTTACAAGACAATTCCTATACTTGTTTTGACACTGGTTGCCTAACTCTCGGATTCAACAAGCCACTCAAATCAACTTCAATAGGCAAATAGTTTTAATTCTTGCGGCAAAGTCTTTCTTCCTTATATGCAGGTGCAAAAGTGCCAACTCCTATTTAAAAGGCCCTAATACTTTGAAGCCCCCACTAATATTTTTTTAAAGCAATTTAGTACTTAAAATAAAAAACAAGAAAACAAACTCATCGAAACCGTATATGAGGAGATTACTTGCTTAAGCCTAACTCTTAGGTGTTTGAATTGTCTCCATTTTCATTGAAGTATTCTCAAGTAGCCTGCAGTTTAGACTTAAACCTCAAAACCAAGTTAAACTCATATTTTGGAAAAAGATGACATGTTGCATTTTATACATATAGGTCTATCACCACTTCCTATTCTAGATCTAGAGTTCAAGAGTTCCCTCACATTTTAGTAATCACAGATATTTTTGAAAAATCTTAGTTAATTTCAGTATTTTTGGGTTTGACACCTGTCCAGTACACCAGTCTTTTGATAGTCACTCTGGTACTAATGCTAGTTGGCATCTCTGCAGCTATCTCTCAAATTACAGCGGAGTCAACATAGTTATAAACCTGTATAATTAGAATACTTGTTTCAATCAAGCTACATTCAGATTACATGTACTGACTTTCAGTTAAATTTTGTACGTCTGAGGTTTGAATACTGACAGTGAGCTGTATACTGCCTACTGTCCTTGGGCAAAAAAGAAGTTGAATAGCAAAATAAGTAGACAACTATTATGCTTGTATTCGTAAGTTGTCAGATTAACTCCTCTTCAGGATCCAATGTAGAGTGCTATGGCCTTGCGTGATAATATCATTCAGTCTTCATTTCAGAAGGATGCCAAGGAAAACACATTTTTTGTTCTCAAATAAAGTATGTTTTCCATAATGTTTAGATTTATAAAACTAAACTTAAACAAGCAAAAGGCCCATTTACAGCTTTTAGTTAAAAATTACATTGCACCTATAGTTGAAAAAACTTCATCATGGGTTCAAAGGCATCAATTAAAATCTACTTAAGTTTTTTTAATAGTAAATGTATGTAAATAATTTGATTTAAACCTAAACAAATCTCCCAAGTCACAAAAAAACAAACAATTTCCACTTCCTTTTTCCATATATCAAGTATCCTGTTTTATGATGTCTTACAAACTCTTCAAATCTATATAGTAAAACTTGACCCTCGCAGGAAGAAGGCCAGCAGACGTCAGATTCGTACAAAACACAGGTTTCCATATACAATACAGCACAAAGACACATGCTGGTAACACAATACACATTGTCAATTCTACAACCTGGACAGAAGCAACAACAAAACAGGCCTGGGAGCCAGAAGTTGAGTTTTTGTGTCAGAAATGACTTTATTTGCTTTTCAATTAGGAGTTGGCATTGCTTTTTTCCTCTCATTAAATAGAGATTTACAATAAATTTTGCTTTCTAAATAATAACCATGATAAAACAATCAGAATGGTAGAGGGAAAACTGCTGTTAAATGGTTATCAAATCTTTACATATAAATATTAAAATCATTTTCTTTCTTGAGTGGTTTTGGTGCAGTCCTTAAATTTTACAGATAAGTTGATCTAATTTACAATTAAATAGAATGCTGTAAAATGTACATCAGAACTTTTAACCATAAGTATTGTTGACTGTTATTCTTGGTCTCCTCTCTTTTTCTATGTTGAAAACTTAGTGTCTTTTTTTCCTAACGGCACTTGTATTACGGATGGCACTTGCTTAAGATGGTGCTGCACTAGAGAAGTTAAAAAAAGTTACTGGAAGACCAGACCATGAAATCAATTATATACACAGAATTATAAACATTTGTCATTACTACACATATTAATGGTTGGGAAAAAAAAGTTATGGTTCCAATTAAAAAAATAAAAAAGCAACAACACAAAACACAGACACAATATCTGACGTTCATGCCTGCCATTATTTTTCTTTCTTCCTGCGAGTTACATGTAAATCGACATCTTTATTCAGTGAAATAACATGATAGTTCTTCTCTTTCCTCTAAATTTCTCACATTGAAAGATTGATATGTTTTGCACATTTTACCTTCAGGGCACCAAAAGTTAAGTTGGGTTGAGTTTCATTTTTACTTATTGATATGATAAAGCTTTAAGAAAAAAGCCTAAGAAAGATATTTCAAATACAGCACCTCCTTTTCTATTAACCAGCATAAAAATGTAGCTGGATATTGCATAAAAAATTGCAAAATATGAAGGCAAAGACTTGCATACGAACTACAAAAATAAATTTCAAATCTAGTTTTTCCATAAGCCAAAAAATCAAACAAACACAATCTATGGTATTGGTAACGATAAAAGAAGCTATAAACGCAACTTCTGATGTTTAGGCAACTAAAAAATATTGATAGAAGGCAAGTTTGACGCCTTTACTCTCAGCTCTAAGCTGTGACAGTCTCCCTAACTCTGGTTACCAGTTTGGACGGAGAAAGCCTTATCCCTTGTCAGCCCATGGTATGTTTAGCTAAAGGGGCATCATGTGATGCTTGCCAGTCAAGATAACACTCAGCAGGAAAAAAAAAACAAACAATAAAGTCTAGAACACAATCCTTGCTTTCACTTGGCCCAGATGAAAATATTCAAATGAAGGTAGAATGTGGCAGTAAAGACAGGTCAAACATTTGTTTTCCAAGCCAAGGAGACATTCTTAGCTTATACTATCAAACATGTCTTACTCTCATAATAAAGACATTTAACAAACAAAAAAGTTGGTGCTGGAGGGAAATTGTAACATGGTATAATCCCACACATGTTTTATATTATGTCTTCAGAATCCTAACCACCACCGCTACCATCTTCCTTACACAAAAGTTTTGTACAAAAACATTTCTCAGAGGCACAGAGAGAATATAAATAAAATACCACTTAGTTCATTTCTGTACAGTACTGCAGGCACAGAGTCTCAATTAGTCATTCTAAAATGATATTTTAGTACAGTGGTATCCTGTTAAACGCACGGCACTTGGGAGACTCAAATAGCGTGCACTTAGGAGATGTGTGCATTTATAAAAAGTAGTAAAAATTACTGTATCTAGTTACTTCCCTTTACACAAAATCGAGAGATTATGCCTAAAAACCAAATTGTTTCCCTGGGTCACACAAATTGAGAAGGTCTAGACAAGAATATCACAGGGATACATGTACAGTGGAATCCATTTAAAGTCAACACCTTTAAGGGCAAGGGCAGCACCTGACATACTTGATTTTGGCTCAAAATATCGATTCTGACTTTTTAACCGATTCTTCTAGATCATCCTTTTGTAAAACTAAAACTGACACCTAAAAAGTCTTATTCAACTGTTTTCTTTCCGAAAATGAGATTTTTCCAAAACACCTCATTATTGGGGGGTCAGTTTTGCTCTAAAATTGGGAGAAATCTAGCCTAAACTAATGCATGAATGCAACTGCAGTTTCCTCGCCACCTATGCTTATTTGGTATCGAATTTTACGTTATGACCTCGCCCACACGACAAAACCGCCCACTTTACACTGCTATAGATTGTCCAGGGTATACAAGCCTGCAAAATAGAGGCCCACACGTGTATGTTACCACAGCAGGCTGGCTCTGACTTAGTTAGGTGTCTTCGTAGTACTACATAGTACAAGGCCTCGCCTGCAAGCGAAGTTTCATTGGCTGCAGAGCGACAGTAGGCAGGCGTGTTTGCCTCGATGCCGTCCTCACCTCCCTATCTAGTTTTTCATTTCTCAACGGATTTACTCAAAAGGCGCAGAACTGAAAATTAGAAAAATTGTAAAAAATCAAGTATCATAAATATATCAAAACCCATGCGTGTAGCTCTTCGTATTGGCCTAAACTTCCTTTATGCCAATTTTCATTGAAATCCAAACAAAATTGAGGGAGGAGATACATTTTGAAATCCACAGTTATTTGATATCATAAAATCCAAGATGGCGGCGTTACCATGGCAACATTATGAGTTTTTGCTCTCAGTACCATTATTTCCTCTAATTTGACCACGGCAAACCCAAAAATTAACATAAAAGCTCTCTAACTTAAGAAATATGTAAAAATAGTCTCAGGTGCCGCCCCTCCCCTTAAGGGAAACTCTTGCTTAAAGTCAACACTATTGTGCAGTCCCGTTTTATATTTCTTTATATCTTTAGAATGTTTTAACACATTTTTTTGGTCCCAGGTGTTGACTTTATCAGGATTCCACTTTACTTATATAACCTATTGATCTAGATCTATCTAATGGTTTAGCAGTTATCGCACTGCAACCATCCAACTAGTTGTTGACCAAAGAGGGCTGGTGGGAGACCAATGGGGAGGGAGTTTACCTGTCAGTGCGGTATTGGAGAAGTGAACGTTGCATCATGATCATTTCGCTTGCTCTAAGTCTAAGGTCTACACAAACTATCCCTGCTCCACAGGTCTTTGTCCACCTTTTACCCTCCATGCCTCCCTCTTCACACTCCTGCCCCCAAGTCTTCCCAAAACAAAACATGTAAATGTAGCATTGTAGTGATGACAACAAAGGAAGTATCCCTCTTGAGTGATTCTGGCTTTTTCCATGCGTCTCCATGGTTGCCTGATCCACTTATTTTTACCAATTTCATAAACCATAGCGTGCGTTTAGACGATATTGCGTGTGTTTAGGGTATACCGATCATATAGAAAAAATTAGTCATCGGGATTTGGCGTTAGTTAAACCTGTAGTGTGCATTTATCTGACGTGCGTTTAACCAGATACTACTGTATGTATAAAACGGAAAGTCTATCGAATTCAATAATAATCATCACAGTCAAAGAAAGGTGTAGGCCTAGACCAAGCTAGACAAATCAAATACGCTCTACATGTAGATGACACATGGTACTAGAGCCTCATTTTGGCTGCGAACCTGGTGGCACTGTGGAAAAGCCCATATCCTACCAATCTTGCACAAGAAAGATACCAGAATATGTATGGTGCAGGAATGTCCATGACTGATTGAAAACACTGACTGTGTTTGATTGAAACATAGAAACGACTAGGCCTTGAGCAGGATCAGCTTATTCAGCGTTTATACTTTTGAATTCTAATGCAAACATGGTCTTCTTTTTCAGAAATGGTAGACATTTACCAGATTATCAAAACAAAGATGTAGGCCTTAACATTCCACTACATGAGACAAGACCCCCATTTGCGCAATACAGAGATGGAACATTTCCATTTAAGTAATAGGCCAGCAGACTCTATATTATTTAGGTGGAAAGCTTTAAATCATGTTTTAATGTAGGAAGACTTTCCATCTACAAACCCTGGTATTATTCGTTTAAATTTCGTCTGTATAAATAGTTCCTATGATTTCACAAAAGTGGAGTTGATTAGGAGATAACAAAAATACCCTAGCCCTAAAGCAGAAAAAACTGTTCCAAAAATTTTAACTTAAGTAAAAAAAAATAAAGGTGTTTACAAATGAAAAGTGGCCATGCAGGTCAAGTTGAAAATGTGACGCAGGAAGGGAATGTGGGGGTGCTACGTAGCTGCAAACTAACCTTAACTGTAGTCTACAACAGAAGAAAAAAACAACAAAATGTTGAAGTTACTGAAGTGTGGTGAAACTGTTAAGCGAGCTTGGATGTGTGGACATAAGGACTGGCTAACCTTAAAACACCCATTATCTCACAACACAGAATCACAAGTTACCAAACCCAAAAAAGTGTTTCACAAAACATAAGGAAAAAAATTATCAACCCATAAATAAATAGAGTCATAATTAAAGTTATGTAAGCAAATCCACATCGCTACACACACACACAGAGGTACCACGTAGAGTGACTAGCTAGCTGTGAGAAGAAGAGGAGGAGGAGAAGGATGGAAGAGAAGCAGACATATTACCAAAACAAGCCAGTTTACACGCACCAGCCGAGTAACATGTTAATCAATCGTACACGAACGTCTGTTAAAGAGAAAAAATAAACAGAGAAAAACATGGACATGGTGTAGACATAAAGTAGCTAAACACATTTAAATCTTAACAATATTAGGGTGGTTGTCAATAACAAACACAGCTTGTGCCAGATATCTAATATCTATTAGAGTTCATAATAACAGGACTAACTATCTTTTGCCCTTTTTTGGGGGGTGGAATTAAATGGAGAGTGCTCACAACCGCTAAGAAAGATTTTAAAATAATTATAGTAAAGTTAGTAAAAAGGGAGAGGGAGAAAGTGGTAGTGATAACTAATGCTTGGCATACTGAATACACAACCTTAACCCAAGAATATTTTGTAAGAGTTAACATCTACTGCAAGTAAAAAAATCTTTTCTCTCTTTTTTTGACCTAATGCCAAAAACATTGGCAAATCAGCAGTAATGACATGAAAAGACAGAAGAAAAAAAGAACAATCCATGCAAAATGCAAGGTGACTGTGGCAAATACCTGCAGCAAGGTACCATGCAAATAAAAAGAAAAAACACACAAAAAATTTTTTTTCATACAGCGAACAATCACATAAGGTGGCAAATGATCAAGAGAAATCTTAGATTGTGCACAGTTGAGCACAACAATGGTAATCTTTGCCGATACAAAGGTATGAGAATCAGTTGAGCACAACAATGGTAATCCTTGCCGATACAAAAGTATGAGAATTTAGCGGCTAATGAGACTTGCTAGATAAAACAGACAACTGCCTTGAGAATGTTTATGTTTCAGTAAGACAGATCTTGCGTCTTTGTGTTGTTTGTAGAGTAGTCCCTATCCTAGCAACTTGTCCCTTACAGAAGCAGCAACTCTACAGAAGATCATCACACTGGTTGACCATTACTCCAAGGTACAGGGTTCAATCCCAGGTCAGAAAATATTTTTTATTTGTTCCCCGTACCCGATAGGCACTAATTGGGTAACTAGGTATTGGCTAAAGTAAAGATGGCGGAGGAGAGCAATGGAAAACTACTTCACTTTGTTGTATGAGACTAGCTTTTTAAAGGCTACTAATATCACTGTCCCTAAATAAGAAAGAAGTAAGTGCACCGGGACTATAAAACATGCATTTTTTAAAAAAGACTGTACAGAGATAGCTTCTTTCTTATCATCACCGACAGTATAAAATAATATAATCTTCAAATCCAGTTTATTTTCTCTTTCCGCCTTAGTAGTTGTTTTTTTTTTTTATTATTTACATCTTCAAGGATAAACCATTCCTCTTAACCATAGACAATATTCTGAATATTAAGAAACTATGTGAGAAATGAAAATAAGAAAAGATTTTTAGACTAGCAGAACCACCTAAGAAAATATTTGATGACACATGTGCCAAGAACCTTGAGAATGACATAGCACAACTACCCCATATTTCTGTTTATTGGTGCAATAATTTTAAACAGTGGAATGTCAGGGCTTCCTGAGAAAAATTTACACCAAATATATTGGGGGATAAGTTAATCCTAGCTGAAATCAAACTAAATTTAAAAGTTTAGGGAATGTTTAATAAACCTTAATAAATTAATACATAAAGCAGTCTATGCTTTGCTTGCTATTTTAATCTCTATCACTAATCATGAAACAAGAGGAAATGTGTTTTATTGAGGTCTACAGCATTCTTTCAAGATCAAATGAAAAGTTTTTTATATTTAAATCAGAGGTCAACTTTTGGCCTGCTATAAAATTCTTAGATGATGGTGTGAAAAAAAAACTGGTGGACGATGAAAGCAGTAATACAACAATACACTGACACAGACACATATTGTGATGAGACA
>BMAT01002740.1:206438-225671 GCA_019649035.1 Elysia marginata | reverse complement strand
GGTTTCCATAAACACAGCATGTCTCGGCACATTTTTGCCTCTATAAACTAATAAACTGAGTGAAACTCATAAAAACTGTTGTAGTTTTTCAATAATGGGTAGCCTAAAACCTCCTACCACAAATATCCCATTAAATATGCATACTTTTAGAATTATAAACTTCTATCGGAGTGAATCGTTATGTCCTCAATATGAAGGGAGCTGTAATTATAACGGCTTTTACCTATACAAGGGTAAAATTTGTTATCTTTTTTTCTTTCACATTAGTTTAGATAGATAATTTCTCTATATCATAGACCCAATTTAAAGTGCTTTTGGGGAGTTTAATTTTTTCACCTCAATGTCCATGTTTCATGGACCAACTTTTGGGAATGCCTCATATATATTCTTTGTGTGCTTTATAGATTAATAGTTGAGACGTTTGAGGCCTTAAAATAGTTCAAGGTTTTTTTTAGAGATTTTTGTTATTGAGACTATTATGCAAAAATAAAGCTTTAAAGGTAGGGAGAAATGTGATAATTGAGTTAAATACTTTAATTTTGAATTTATTTACATACTTTTAGCGGTTTTTGAATGTTGAAACTCTGATGACCATGAAGAAAGAAGATCAAATGTCAATCCTATGTTGGCTTATTGACCTATCTTGCTGCTAGGGTTTTATATATAGGGTATGAAAATGGTGTTAATTTGCCCCTCTCTTGTTGTCAAAGTCACAGTAAACTTGAAATCGTAGAGCACAAATTATACTTTTTATTCCAAAAGTTTAATGTAAAAAAAAACTTTTGATTGCCAATCCATTAGTAGTGTCCTGTTTAGTGGTTCAGTACGATAGTGAACTAATGGTTGTCAGATGATTGTGCCCAAGTAACAATTTCATCTAAGAAATGATTGTCACATGAAGAGTAGATCTAAAAACTAAAGTAGAGTTCACAACACTTGGAGTATATCTATAAAGTAGATAAGGATCCATAAAGGATGCAAGTAAATCTGTACGATCTAGAAAATAGTTAACAACCTATTACTTCTTGACACAAGAAGTAATAGGTTGTTAATCTGCTTTTTATAAACTATTGTCACATGAAGAAAATCACTTTATTTTTTTAAATTCAATTTCAAGTAAAAATTACTATTAGTGATCAAATTACTTGGAGTAAATATGCACCGTTTTATTTTTTAAAAAGTCATAAATGATATTTATTAGAGCATAAGTTTTCCTCATTTGCTTATTTTGCAACAAGACAGTCATAAATGCAACAGCATTTGTCTCCAAGATCTTGGTTGCAAATATGATCAAAGGCACAGCTTCCATGAGTCAACTACATTGCCTTACTATACAATTAGCACACTTTATAATAACTGTCGAATCGAACACTGCCAGCAGCGTGTCGACACAAAGAGTAGGGACTTCATGATGGCTGGGAAGCAAGCCTCAGTTAGCTGAAAGATTGGGCTTGAGGGCTGCAAAATTGGGAGGCAGTTGCGCATTTCTGGTTTTGAACACGCAGGTAAAAAATCAAAAACCAAACAAAATAATAAAGTGCCTAGGACTGCAAAATTTCACCTAACCCAAAAAATATTTGGGAGGCCCAAAGGTCTTCAACGAGAACAACCGACAGAAAACATGTCCCCCTCAGCCAATTCTGCTCTAAATTTTAAAACGTAACCATTCCTGCTTTGCTTCTTGGCTCTATGGGAAGTATTTTTATGGAAAAAACTTTGGAAAATGCCCAGATTCATCGAAGCTACTTGAAGGTGCGACAGATATAGAACCAAGTTCATTTTACGAGAATCCTAGCCCAATTTTCTTTTACAATCTATGCTAGATACAAGCCAAGCCGATTTTTCTATTGCCAAACGGCAGACCAATAACACTGTTATTTTATTTCAGCAACATTAATTTCACAGCAGAATATCTAAATGCAAAATATTTAAATGTACACACAATCAAATGTGTTCATGCAAATACGAGGTTGAGCCATGTTGCCTGTATAGTAAAAAAAATGATTGGAGAAAATACCGTTTTGAAAAATCATAACTTTTCAATCAGAAACTGCTTATGGTGATGAAAAAAACTAATATCTTTTGGGATTAACAAATTGTGAGGACTAAATAATTTTCATGACAAGAGAAAACCCAGCTGAGACCCTTAGTTCCAAATGGAATTGTGCAAGCTCAAGTTTTTTAATTGTTGGGTCACATATGAGAGGCAAACTGGGTAAATGTGGTACAAATCATCCTGAAGTTTACAGTTTATAAGTCCTTTAAAAACTAAAATCTGCTGCATCATTGGAAATGTAATCTTTTCAACATTGTTTAAGTCTACGCCCATAAAACCTTTTTAGAAAATGATAACCTCAAAACACCCAATATATTCAATTTTTCCCAAATATTACATAAAAAATAAAAGAAAAATAGTAAGGTTATACTTTTGTATGACCTGGCAGCCTGGTTAAAAACTTAGTCAGTTTCCTTTTTCCTTCCATTTTTTTATGCAGTGAAAAAAGTATTCTCAGTTGATAAATTTATCGAGGTTTTTACTCTACCTTGGTTATGGTAACAGACATGAGAACTGGTTTTTCAACAGCTTTAAGGCTTCACTGATAAATATCAAGTGATACACAGCAGTGGTATTTTTTTTTTTAATTTTTGGTAAGGTTGTCACATAATGAAGTCATTCTGTTCTCTTACTTTTCTCCCTTATAACTTTTGCGTGGGGATCTTGGGCCTCGTTCTGAGATCCAAGGCTTGGTTGCCATCTCTGTGAGAACTGAAGGTGCTACATATGTGAAACCCTGGAAAGAGAGAAAAAAACAGGAAATTGTTAATGCTTAATTTGAGATCCTATTTAAACTTTCCTAACTAACTATTTTCGCAAGATCACTCATCCAGAAAGTTTTGAATTTGGTTGGTTGTTTGATTTTTCAACGTCCAAGTCAACTTTGACTCCAGGTTATATCAGAGACGGCGCTAGGGGCAATTGAAAGCATGCTGCCACACTGTGATGCAAGAAGCGCTTGCATACACAACACCCAGTCGCAAGAAGCGCTTGCATACACAACACCCAGTCACATTATCCTGACACCAGGCCGAGACCAGACTTAACACTAAATCCATAATACTAGACACTAGGCGGATCAGCTGCTAATAGTACAATTTTAAAATCTTTCGTTTGACTCGGTTCGGGATCGAACCACACACCTTCCGATCTCTGAGCAACTGACTTACTGCTTGGCTAAATGTTAGTAGCAGGAATCTTAATGATGAGGCCAATTGTTAGATAATTCTATCATCTGAGGTGATAAGCTTTTTGGGTTTCTGTAACTTATTTTAGCATTTTTTGGTGGTAATTTGAGAATTCTTGTTGCAGTTGTTTGCTCTATAATCTTATCTAAACTCTACTCTGCCTCTCGCTCTTTCATTTATTTTATATCCATCATTTTTTACCACTTATTGAATATTTGATTTTTTACAATATATAGCAGAAAACACACAAGAGTAAAAAAAACACAATATGTATGATTTCAAGAAAGTTGAAAATTTGACAAAAAATGGCCTACAGAAGTAGACATTCCCAGATCCTGTGTGTTTTCTGCCACATAAACTTTGTAGACTGCCACTCTCTAGTGGAGTTTGTTATTTATTTAGATTTGTTTTTCCTGTTGTGGTAGTCTAACCCAGGTTGTTTTGAGCACAAACTTGCCCTAACAGTAGGCCTACCTCATGTTGCATTGTATCAGACAATTTCAATATTGGGATTGCATTTTCGGGTACAAAACGATACATTCTGAGTAACCTTGACCTAGACTTACCAACTCGCTGCAATTTGACGGTAGTTGCCCGTAACCGATAATTTTTTTCACGCCACTGTAATAAATTATGGGCATCCGTAATGTTGGCAGGTCTGTTCAAGCCTATAACAGCAGGATAAATGCCCCTTGCTCTTCTCAGCAGACCGGTGATGATTTCTGGGCTTTCTTTTTAACTTATTTAAAACAGTAGTAAACAAAAATTAACTGAAATCTTAAATTTAGAAAAAGTCTGAAATCAGCACATATTAGATCTCTGCTAGTATGGCCAAACCCAGACAACTACATTGCAGGACTCACATCAAATATATTCATGCTGGGACTGAAGACTGTCATATCCACAGGGGAGTCGCACGGCGTCTGCTTGGTAAACTTGGTGTCAAACAGGCTTACATCGTAGGCGCTGGTCTGAGGAAGACACAGGTAAGTGAATGATGAAAATGTCTTGTTCGGGGAGGTCAAACTCTAGGCAAGGTGATGAATTAAAAACAATTTGCTTTTCTGTATTAAAATTTAAATTCAACCATTTAAACTGATCCTAGGGTCAACTAACAAAATTAGTTTTGTTACTCTCTAGAAGTTCCTTCTAAGGCATTCTGGCTTAAATTTCTAAGTGGATATTATACTTTTGTTGCTCATAAAACGACCTCAGTACCATCTTTTATAAGATTTTGTAAAAGGTGGATGCCGGAAATCGTCTGATATGTTTGAGCATGATCATTTTTAGCATGAATTGAACATGTATACCATCTTAAAGAATGGCAAAAAAAAACCTTTGCCTTTTGAAAGGTTATTTTAAACTGTTAAAACCTCAATGTCCTATCAGAAACCCTTGATCCCTGTTAAAAATGGTTGAGTTTTCATGTGTACACTTTAACTTTAAATGGCTCTAGCCCAATTTTAGAAAAATGAAGACAGAACAAGATGGCGTTATGGTCACAATAAATATGACTTGAATATCTCACATGACTTCCATCAAGCTATCCATTTTATTCCCACCTTTCTTTCAGACAGAGCAATGCCTTCAATGCTGGCATTGTTCAATAATGTCAAGACCGTGTTGTATGCAGTGAAAGCATAAACCAAAGACAATAGCTTTAACACAACCAATTCCTCTACAAAATCATTGATGTTAAAAATGTTGGGAAAAATGATGATCTTAAGACAATAGTTGTAACATATCTAGTGACTTTCTCAACATGTAGCGGGTATGAGAACTGCAAACTTTACTCACCACACAGATTTTGATGGGAGGCTCTATTCTTTTATTCAACAAATCATTCCAATTTGTATGGCGGAAAAAGGGGTGGGCCTGAAATAAGTAAATTATAAATGAAACTGTTAAATAAAAATTGTTATTCTGACCAATAAGCACGGCTAGTTAAAGCAAAAAAAAAAAAATAGTAAGGAACGTTAAATCAAAGATTTTTCGGCGCTAAAAAAGAGCATAAAAACAAAAAAAAATGCAGTTCACACGTTTTTCCAAAACAGCTGGGGGAAAAAAAGAATGAAAACTAGACATTAAGGACAAAATTTTCTTTAATCATCTTAAATAAGTTAAGTCTTCAATTTTTAAAGGAAAATTATTTAGGGAAAAAAAACAAGGAGGCATAGATTTGTGTATCTTTATCATAACCTTAGGTTGGAAATGTTTAGCAGCGTAGTTATAGTTCTTTCACATTAAAATTATTGGTTCAATCACAATGAGGAAAATTTTAAGTAATAATCTTAAATATCTGTGCAAGTAAAACAACAGAAATTTGATGGAACAGAAGGATTTGTATCATTGCATGGTATTTTGCTGGATGTGTAAAACTGATATAAATAAAAGGATGCATATCAAAAACCTTTATTGGTGTAGCATCGTCAGGGCCAGAGCCAAGGCGATCAGGTGGGTTTTTCTTCAGGAGCTGACAAGGACAGAACATTTAATACAAAAAAGTTAAATCACCATTCATAGTACATATTAATGACTATAATTTGTCTTTCTGACATGTAAACTGGAGAAGAACAAAACAAAGTAAAGACACCCATTCTTCAAAAGTAGTGCTTGATGGCTTAGTGTATTAAGAGGTTGGAATATGAATTTTTTAAGAATGGTAGGCGCATTACGTCTTAACCATTTAAATCAACAAATATTTGTGTGAAGAGCTGGGGAAATCATCCCAGGGCTGCCACTCAGATAAGGTTAATAGGTCATTTGTTTTGTAAATATACTACATTAATTAATTCAAGTCAGGTGTTTGGCAAATTTATTCTAGTTCCACAAAACATTAATAACAATACCAATTATTTTTTATTATAGCACAAAAACCACCCCATTGCTATGCTGTCTTTTGCACTCAACCTATATTATATTGGCCCATAGTAGTCAACTGATCACTAAGTTAATATTCACACAAAAAAGTCATCCCTCCATGATGGAAAAAAAGTGAAAATAATCAAGTTGGCTCACCTTCTTCAAGAGGCCTCTTGCTTCATTAGTGAGATATGGTGGAAGGCTAAGTTTGGCTCGCAGGATCTGCAATGCATACAGAGAGAGGAATTAAGATAAGTTTGTTATTTAGAAAATACATTTTGCAAGGAGAACTTTTCTACACAAGTATTTTCATAGCTTCCAAAACTGCTTCCATTTGTATTTGCAAGATAATGTTGGGGGGGTGTCTTTTCTGTAGCATTGTCTGAGATTAAAATTACATTTGTTTTGCATGTGTTCATGTTTACATATTTTGCTTTATATTGTATTATATAATAATACTGACAGAAAATTTTCTGTTCCAATACTATAGGATAGCCCTAACCATTTACCGTGTCGCAAAGTTTGGACAATCTCCGACCATCTGTGTTTTTCATCATGGAATGGATTTTATTTTGTTTAACAATACAGGAGACTGCTAAAATATATTCAATAAAAAAAAACAATTTTTTATCATGTGTAATGTCTTGCAACCAGTCCAAATGAGTCTTAAGTCGAAATTGGAAGATTGGTATCACAGAAAAGCTTATTTTCTCTTCTTTCAAATACAACAAAAAGTAAAGCTCTATCATGCTTCTGTATAAAGTCATAACCATTTGAAGTCGGCAGGGTTAGGACTTGTTAAATTTCAGAAAGGGGAGAAAATTGCATTTAAAGTTTAGACAATTATACAGGTGTAGAGGCCTGAGCAACTATACCAATTAAAATTAAGCACATAAAACATAAAACTCAACACAAATCAGGTGTTGAAAACTGTTTAGAAATGATTGTAATGCCAATATTTAACTGCCAAAAGAAATTGACTTATGACCACCCGGCCCACTTAACTTTGAAAGCCTACATATATCTCAAAACTAGACCTTTAGACTTCAACTCATTTGGACAGAATGCGAGAGATATGTTTTTTAAAATAACTTACCTTGTCAATTGTTTTCTTTCTGTTTTCCCCAGAAAATGGTGGCTGAAAGAAAAAAACCAAGTGGAATATATGAAATTAACTAATACATTCATCAAGCATACCCCACAACAAATGGAACATACAAAATTTTTTGACGGATTCATTTAAGACTATAAATTGACCCTTACTGTGTTTCTTTATATTATTATACCATAATCCAGGGACTTCCTTGTCTATTCAGTTTAATTTTTAAACTATCTTTTCAATTGTTATAGTCACAGGAAGAGGATGCACTCAGCATAAAAATGTCTGCCTACCTGTCCAGTGAGCATGTCATACATCAGAGCACCAAGACTCCACCAGTCGACTGCCTTCCCATGACCTGATCTTTGGACAATCTCTGGAGCCCTTGATGCAGAAACATGGCAAAGATAAACCATTTCTTGAAGGAAATTTTTTATTAAGAATACATTAAAACTTAAGATTTTTGTTTTTAAATTGCACAAGAAAGGCGCTACATTAAGGGTTTTATCTTTTGTACCTTTTAAACTTTTTTAATGGGAAACTTTCAATTAAAATTTGTCAACCCTTAACAGTGGAAAATTTGCATCTCTGGCTAGATCTTAGAGTGTGAAGTTACTGTATAAATAGTTTAAACCACCAGACTGCAACTTACATGTATTCAATAGTTCCACAGAATGTGTGGGTAATATCTCCTAAAGAAATACTCTCTTTGCAAAGACCAAAGTCTGTGAGCTTGATATGACCTGAAGGTGAAAAAAAAATAGATAAATTAAGGTTTATGTGGTTTTCTTTATTGAGATTAACTAAATGAAAAGGGAGGAGGGCTGGGAATATAAAAAGCTATGAAGCATTTCAATAAACAGTTACATATTGAATTTTGCAGGAAAAAATTGTTGAGATCTAATAATACACCTAATATTTCCCCTCACCTTTGCTTTTTGAATTATTGCTTACAAAAAAAAATAGGACACTCTAAAAACAAATTTTTCAAATTTTTCCTTTTTTTTTGGAACAAGAACCAACACTGGCACTGATTTATGTAATAAAAAGTGCTCACACTCAAATTTTATAAACCGAATAAACATACAAGCACATAGTGTTCACCTTTACTGTCCAACAGTACATTTTCTGGCTTCAGATCTCTGTAGATGACACCCAAGGTGTGCAGATGTTCAATGGCCAGTAGAATTTCACCCAGGTAGAAGCTGCAAAGTAAGCACATGGTTTGAAAGACATGATCACTTTTTAGCATCTAAATAGAAATTTAATTTTAACACATATGCAACTAAGATACACACAGGGGATTCCCCAACACAAAAAATCAGCAATAAGTATACTAGCGGGAGAGAACTCCACAGTCCATTTATCGGACCCTATTTCATTAAAATCTTATAACAAATTTTGCCTTTCTGGTCTAGTTCAACTGAGTGATCAATGAAATTCAACCCTGAATATACTTGCTTTCTCTGATATTTACATCCATAATTAACCTGTTTGAAGAGGATTATCCGCAAAAATAGATAAACCTTATCTAGCTAAAATCAATAGAACATGCTGTCTCTTACCACAACACAACGTCAAAAAAAAGAATATTTTAAGTCGTTTTACTCTGCATAATCTTGTTGGCATTTTCTTAGGAACTTGAATTTTGCTACTATGTTCTAAATTTACCATGGTCACAGGGTTGCAAATAGCCGATGGGGAAAAAAAAGCTGAAAATGATGAGAGACTCTTATTGCTTTGGAATCAATAGAACTATATCAAAAGAGTAACAACAGGCAAGGGTAACTAAATTGTTTAGGCATATATGGGAGCAGGAGTTGTGTTCCTAATTAAGTTTTAATACTACAAAACGTTAATTGCAAGCAAATGCTCAATAAGTGATTAAATTTCTTCTCAATGAAATTAAGAGAGAAAAACTTGAGCTGAAACCCCAAATTTAAAGACAAGAAAGCTGAAATCAGCTTCAAACTGACAGATTTACACCCCTGATAAGTTACAGACTATCCTCATTGTATTGCTTTCATCTTTAATTTCAGGAACTCCCTGATCTAAATCCGTTTCCCACAAAAAAAGACGGCAATGGCCATGTAGGCTCGCAAGACAAGCAAAATTTAATCAATTCTTCACAAGCAATAATAAGATCTAGAAAGTTGGGGGTTAGCAGAAATAATAATTTTGGTGACCAGCTTGTGAGAAACCGATGATTGTGAGATAAGGCTTAAAATTGTGAATCTCAAGATGAATACCTCCCTTGGCAGGCCTGATAAATACTGAATTTTGCTTATTTCTTTTGTCAGCTACTTTGGGCGTGTTATTTCTTACATTAACAAAGTTGGAGATGGAACCAAGCAATTTTTAGGCGATGTAATGTTGGTATAGACACTTTTTCTCACACCTCCACTCTTGCCAAAAAGTCCTCAGGACTTTAATAGCTAGCCTTTACTCCCTGCAGTTTTTACCTGCCTTTCAATCAAATCCTCTTCAAAACATGGTTCAAAATATAGACAACGCCTGCTATAATTAGTTCTCGTTAATACCAAAAGTTCTACTAAACTCTGTCCTTCCACCTTAGAGATGAAGTTTACAATCTCAGCTATTGTTCTGGTAGTTAATAACATAGTTTATAGCTTTATTTTCATGAATTATACAGATGTATTACCTTGCCATATCCTCCATAAAGATACCCTCTTTCTCGAGGTGAGTGAAAAGCTCTCCACCAGGGAGGTATTCCAGCACTAGGTATAGCTTGCCATCCGTTTGGAATGCATAATGAAGATCTACTATAAATGGATGCTGAGGAAATGGAGGCAAAAAATAAATGACAATAAAGCTTAAGTGCTTGAAATAAAGAAAACAAACAAATAAAATCATTTCTATATTTTTGCTTAAAATTCTTAATTGCCTCAGGTCTGACCATGGGACATAAAAATTTATGTTTTATCTTAGCCAGGAGTCCACCAAGCACTTTTTTGTTTAGAAACAAATACTTAAAAAATATTTTTTTTACATTTTCCCACCTCATGTTTAATTTACAACACATTATGTTCTTCCTAGAGTGCCGTGTATCCATTCTAAATATTATTCTATAGTGAAAAGTAGTAAAATCAAGATGGCCTTTTTTCACCAAAAGACTGTAGGTGCGTTTTATATGGATAAACGGTCTTTATCTGGAAAAAAAAAACAGGCTTGAAGTTACCTCAGTGGATATAAGGTTTTGTTTTTTCAAGATTCTACTCTTATTGATTAGAATATAGACACAAGACCCAGATAGAAATGTGCGCCTTCATTCAAACTATCAAGTAAAAGTAAAGGTAGTCCCATACTCGACACGAGCCTAGGGGAACAAGGAGCAGGGTCCTTGTTTTTCTTGGCACACGGCATAGTGAGGTAGTTTTCCATTGCTTTCCTCGACGCCTTTACTTTGCTGAGTCTTAAGAGACCTAGCTACCCATCAAGTGCTGGGTGGGCACAGGGGAGCAAATAAAATTTAGCCCGGACTGGGGATCAAACCCGGGACCTCTCAGATAGCTGTCAACCGCCCTACCGATTGCGCCACTGCTCACCCCAAACTATCAAGTAAACCGCCCAAAAAGTGGATGTACGGTCTATTAATATAAAACTCCAGAAAGTGTGCCTTGATCTGCTAATTCAAAAAATTAAATAAATAAATAAATAGCTTACATTCCACCTTCTAACTCTAGATTACTTGCTAGAATGGTGTAAACGTTACATGTATTATGAATATTACGATATTCAAGATTTAACATGATAGGGCAACCCTTTAATTTAGAGCTCCTGAACTAGATCTTACAAAATTATACAATGAACTGATGTAAAAGGTCAATGTTTAGAGCTAGGTGAGAGTGTTTTATATTGAAAGACAGAATTTAGTTAATGCTTAAAAAGATGGCACAATAGAATCCTTACTAGGGATCAATCTACCATGTCAGATTTGGTGCATGATGATGCTCTGTGTGCTGTGCTATTTTTCATTCTCTTTTATGACTCACTAACCAGTCATTGTTTCAATGTTTGGCTCAGCATATATCTAAATCCTGGATAAAATGGAAAATCGTGTTCTGAAATTTATAAATAAATTTTTGCTATGTGGGTTTGTGACACCATTGCACCCTTTGTCTTCAACTTTTTTTCACCATGATGCTTGGTCTAGATCTATCTTCTAGATAAAGATCTGATCATTCATAATAGCATTAGAATCTACTGATGTTTAGGTTTGATAGGCATAGGTCTTGGGATTTTCATCATTTTTGGTAAATCTAGTTTTATATTTGCACTGGTTTTACCTTTCCTTCTCTCCTTTATCGTCCAATCTCATACATTTGAAACTAATTAGTTTCTGTAACACAATTTAAAACAAAAGACAAGTTAACTGAATAATTTTTACAATTGGTTATACCTTCACAGCCTCCAGGATATTCCTTTCTGCCCTTGTATGAGCTGTGTCTTTCTGATTTCTGGCAATGGTGGCCTGATAAAAGTAAACAATACCAATGTTAACTTTTACAGAACCTGCAAGGTTATGAGCTTTGAAGTAAAAAAAAAAAAAAGCTACTTTCAAAGGTACTCAATACCATTTTCAAAAAGATATCTAGGTTTAACTTTAATTTAAAAAATCAAGTTAATATTTATAAACATTTCATCAAGATTTTGCTTGGTCCTTAAAGCTAAAAGATAACATTCTTGGAAGATTGGTTGGTACCCGGGAATTTTGAGGATCAGCGGAAAATTGTGATCCCTGTCTGTGTGTGCAAACCTAGGACACTTCAATTAAATTATAGCGAGACAGATATTAAGCATACCAGTCAGTGTGCAGTAAATGCCTGTAGATGACAGAATTTAATTTACAATAAGCCAAGTTAACACACAATTTCATTTATCAAAAAATAAATTTACACATTATCTTTCTTAAAACTTTGGCTTCAGTTTGAATAGTAACTTTGGCAAACCAGACCCCTCACCTTTTTGAGCACCTTCATAGCATACAGTCGTGGAGGGTCATGTTTTTTTCTATTCTCATCTAACATCTCAGCCAGCAAGACCTGTGGATGAAGCATTGCATAAAATGCAATAAAAGGTATAATGATTAAAATATGAAAACTAGTTCTCTTCTACCGTTCATAGGTTTTAAAACTCTCTTCCTTCATTTAAGGAGTTGAATAAGAATCTGAGTCTTTTTTTTTTTTGTACAGCAGCTTTTAACAGGTGCAACTGATAAGAGTCTTAAGAGTGATATACCATTTTGATGGGAAATGGTTGGGCTTTGATGTGTAATGTTTTGTTGTACATGATAACATCTTATAACACAATTTGATCTACTCTTATTACTAAAAATATACTTCTCACACCATAAAATACAATAATGTAAGAAAATTTTTACTTTAGTCCATACCAAATTTTTAAAAATATTTCAATGGCATTGTCTAATTCCGTTTGTATAGATTATAATGACTCTCACCATTATAGCTACATTCAAGATGGTGGCAGGCTGGTAAAGAGGATAACATTTTTTGGGCCTAAAATTTGAAAATTAAAATCAAAATATGTTTCTGTAGATTTCAGAGGGTATATTTAGCATTTATCATTCAAAGGAAATAAGTTTCAACTTTCATTCAATGACAAATACTTAATTATTCATTCACTGATCATATCAATGATATTTATAGAAGTAGAAGAAAGAGAGCTAATTAAAAAAAAAAAGTTATTGACACTGCTAAAACTCAAATAATATCATTAGAGATAAAGGGAAAGTATAGTTGAGTCAAACAGTTCAAACCTGTATAATTCAAATACATTTTTTTTTCATTTAAACTGCATTCAGATTGCTAACTGACATTAATGCCATGTTGGGCATCTGTTTCCGCCCGTTACACCAAGACGCCTCGAGAATGGACAACACAGTACAGATAACTTCTTTTTTACGGGTACTGATAGGTACGACTCATTAGCTCTACTCAACCCGCCGTACCCTTGCCGGCCAGCCCATAATCTTGCGCATCAGTGCCCAAGCCTAGAGCTGCCCGCCCTCCCACCTCTGGTAAAAAAAAAAAACCTATAGGGCCTAGCTTGATCATTTATTACATAAGCTTAGATACCTAGCCCATCTCTTAGACTAGGCCATTCCTCCTCTATACTTCAGAGGCTTTTCTCACGATGGGCCTGGCCCTTCTGTTCTAGTTATCCATGGTTTTATAATAACCTTGATCTCATTGCAATGATTGAAATATAAATATCAATACGTAGTCCAAAGCAAAATGTAGCGGGGTGCACAAGAGAGAAAATGCTGCGCCTACTGGTGACCAGTATCAGCACAGAGTCAGATCTAATAAACGATTCACCGATTCGAAGTAATTTTCAGTTTTTAAGTAGGCCTACACCGAACCTAGTGTCCAACCGATCAGATGTGTCACCTTGACCCTGAATCCTACCTGATGGTCGACTGCTTGTTTCGGACGTCATAGGCTGTATGCCCAATACCCAAAATCAGCTTTTTTTCGGGTAAGACCCAGCTATTCAAATTCAGATATTTCGTAAAAACTTTTGTTCCTGCAGCGTTTGAAACATCTGCATTGAATTGTATAGAATTGCTTTTTATGTACTTTGTGATATGACATCTTTAACTGCAAGCAAAAGATTTATACTTACTTATCAAAACCGTTAAAATACGGACAGCTTTTAGATGTAAGTGTAATTTTTAATGCTCTGTTACTTTTTTTAATAAAGCTAGAGAGTAGGTACTATTTAAAAGTTTAATCCTGAATTATTAAATTTCATTGCTTTTACTTTGTGGGCACATCACAGCTACATAGCAGACAATACAGTTAGTTTTTGGGCACATCACAGCTACACAGCAGACAATACAGTTACTTTATGGGCACATCACAGCTACACAGCAGACAATACAGTTACTTTATGGGCACATCACAGCTACACAGCAGACAATAGTTACTTTATGGGCACATCACAGCTACACAGCAGACAATACAGTTACTTTATGGGCACATCACAGCTACACAGCAGACAATGCAGTTACTTTATGGGAACATCACAGTACACAGAAGACAAGACAGTGTCAGTTTCAGGTTACCTTGCCATAGCCACCTTTGCCAAGGAGACTGATGATCTCAAAGCTTTCCCTGCCAACCTTTCGAACATTACCGGGGTTCACAGTTTGGGCCGACAGTTCAATAGTCTCCATGATCTCCTCACTGTAGATTTTGGAAGAAAATAACCAAGAATAAAAGCTGAGGCCCACACAGATAACAGTTGTCAAGTTTTTTCTTTATTATTTAAAGGCTGTGCTCCAGAGATACAAAGACAGAGACTTCAGAGATTTGAAGAAAACAACTTTGTTTTAAATTAGATAGTTTCTGATGTATTTACGGTAAAGTACCTTGATCTTCAATAACCAAAAAAATATTTCAACCATACAGGTAACAGCATTTAGGGTACAAATTATTTTATAATTAGGTCATGTGCAGTTAGATGAGTTCCAACAACTTACAGCAATGCTTTGTTTTTGAGGACAGCCTTTTTTATACTGTTCAAATCATCACTGACAGGCCTTTGTGGTCAACCCCCCTCTTCACCTGTATACATATGCATGCTGGGTTATGAAATGTCAGTTACTTAGAAGCTGTCAGAATCTTGCAAACCCAGCCTACCAGTCACCCATTCTATCCACAGCTACCCCATGTATGCCAGGTTCAGAATAAGTGTGTGGGAAAATTGACACCACTGTCCACCCTGTCAGCCTTTTTCCTCACGCAACCTTAGGCTAGTAGTATCGGTTTTAAATCAGCAGGCTGTTAGGAATCACAGCATGGGCAACGAACCCAGAGGAATTCTTTTCCGTTTTTATAGATTGATGTTCTATGAGGTTACTTCCCCGTTTGTAGCCATTTGGTCCAAAGAGTGTGAAATTTTGAGTTGAAAGCAAGTCTACCTCTGAAGCCGATTTATCAGATTATCATTAATGCATAACTCACCCTAGACGCCCAGAGCCCACTGTAGTTTCCTCACTTCGAAGCCCACCGATTAGTTCAGAGCCCTTTTTGGGTTAAAATTTAATTGAAGACTAGACCTTAGCAATAAAGGAAAAGAAAAGGCCTATGAAAATGAAAACCTTGTAAAACTTTCTAAAAAATTTCAGTCCTTGCATTTAAAAGAACGCAATGCAATTGCTAAGAAGATAAATAACATCAGGGCTGTATTTAGCAGAGAATTGAAGAAAAAAGAAAATTACAAACTGTCTGACGCACAGAGCGATGGTGTATGCAGTATCATGTATGCAATGAAAATATGGTATTTTGACCAGTAAGAATTATACAACTTTCAACATCATGACAAAATGAAGCTCATCAATCTAAAATAAATGCTAAAAATGCTATTCAGTAAGTTTTATTGCAGAATTTAAAACCGACTTGGATTGTTTAACTATAGCATCACAGTTGGTTTTCTAGCAACCCATTGCAACGCCAGTTGCAGCAAATGCAGATGAATTTGTCTTATCTATCCTCATGAAATCATTGAAATCTGAGAGCATGCCCTTGCGCCCCCTACAAAAAATCCAATAGTGTGTCCCACTTAAATGACTTTAAAATTAAAATCATTATGTTTTGTCCTACAATTCATTTTTCTTTTCTCTCTGCTCTCAACAAAATAACCAAAGCTATAATATTGGATATCAACTTTAAGCTTCATCAATTTTACCAGGATAAATTTAACTTGACAGAACTGGAATTTCTGTTGGCATTGTAAACGTCCCATGTACGACAGTGTTTAAGCCGGTAGTGTAATATATATATTAGCAGAGCTGGTTGGACTCATGCAGATGAAATGCCTACGACCGCTAGGAAAAAATTATTCCTTTTGCACTTGGTATACAAGTAACAAACTACTTCAAAAAGACACACTATCAATACAGTTTGAATGTGTATTAAATTAACACGCCTTTTCTATCTTTTACAACTTTAACTAGTCGAACATGACAAAAAGTATGTACAACAATACTCACTTAGGAAGACCATCTGCTCCATATTCCTGAAAATAATGTGAAACAATAAAGCAGTTTAACTTTTAGGCATAAAAACTCAGCATATCAATTAATATTGTTGGCCAGTTGTTGATCAGGCAATACTTCATAGATGTCTAAGAAAATCAATGTTTAAAGTGGTAAGTCAAAATTACAGAAGAAAAGAACTACCATGATTATGATCAATACTAAATATATGTACAGTTTCAAATTCTTTGTATGTATTGTCACATTTGTTAGTGTGTGCAACAACCATGCCCCTCACTTTTTTTTTCAATTTAAAATGAAAAACAATTCTTTGCATTCTTGTGTACACAAAAAGGATAAACATATAATGACAAAAAATAAAGGAATTTAATAAAGACAAAAAAAACGGAAACTTAAGAGAAAATGGCTTTACGGTTACTATTAATACTATGGGCCCTTTAAAAATATCTTACTACTATAGTGGAACCTCTCAATAAAGAACTGGAAAATTGTTGGCAAAAAACAGGTCTTTTAAGAGAGACAGGGGGTATTAGTTTTAATTATTAGTTAATAATAGTATTAGACAGTTATTATAGTATTAATTACTATACCAGGGTTGCCACCAATAGAGAAGGGATGCCAGGGAGGGCTTTTTGAGGGCTATTTGAGGACTATTATTTGCGGATCAGCTGTACATGACTATAACTAGAATAAGCTAAAAAATTTTAGCCCCTGCAGCATTAAGTTTTTTTTCCACGTCTCTCTTAGAAGGGATTATTATCTATTGGAATTATACACCTTTGCTAGCCTATCATTAACGAAATATAGGCCAGATCAAGCCAAGCTCAAGATCTAACCTAGATCTAGGTTAAAAATAAACCTTTTTCAGTGATCTAGACTACAATCAATACTTAAGTAGGTCTATGTTGTGGATCTCGATTAGATAAAGATCTGAATGAGACTACACATACTAATGAGTCCATAAATAATCTATTCACTTTGGACTATATCTTGGATCTGGATATAAAATATATCTCAATTATAACTTATAGAACTTGTATATATAGTTAGATTGATAGATGCTAGATCAGGATAGCTAGATATAGGTATATTACTACAACCATTAGGACAATCTAGTCTAGATTAGATATCACTTCAGTATAAATAGTCAGAAAGTCTTAATTCTGATGAAATTAATGCTAATCCTCTCTGCCAATGCACTTTCAAACGCAAATGACACAGTAGGGCACTAACAAAGCCCAATATCGCAAACTAGACTTTCGTTCATTAACTCATAATATTTACATACATATTGGATGATCAAATAAATGTAATACCATCACAACTCTTTACTCCAATCATAGTACATGTATTCACACCCACAAAGATAGAGACGGGTTCAATAGCTAACTTAAGTAACAGAAACTGAGAAAGCATAGTGAATCTGTACATAATGATAAATTACGAACACCATGGCCAATTTATCCATTTATTCATGGATGTCACTCACAAAACTGCACTGATTGCCAAAACTTTTTACACCCCACCCCTCCCTTACCCCAAGCGATGTTCTCCTACCACTTTGTAATTGAAATGTTGGATTACAAACTTTTAAAAAATCAAAAGAGAGGGAGAGAGAGAGAGAGAGAGAGAGATGGGGGAAAGAATCGGGTAGAAATATAAATATCAAGGGTTAGGCCTCCAAAATATATGCAGAGTAGAAGGACAAACAAAAAGTTACACTAGATGAAGGCAAGAAAATCTAAGATTATTAAAACAGTTTTTGAGCAAGATAGAGAGAGACTGCCAGCAATAATCAGAGCGAGAAAGTGAGCTGGAAAAAGAGAAAAGGAAAATGTAGCAGGAGATAGTGAGAAACAAGGGTATAAGCACATAAGAGAGAAAAGAGAAAAAAAGTAGAGCCGTATCTTCTTGAGAATGAAAACGTTTTGGTGAATTAGTTTCAATAGCATGAGATATTTTTCTTGGAATAAGTTGGCGTGGTCGACGCATTGATAGTGATACTTTTGATCTCCTGACCCTATACGTATGCACTTAGAATCTAGAATCTAGATAGTTTTTAGTTAACCTATAGTGCCCACCTGAGTGAACAAAGCCGGCAACGTTTTTGTAGTTTTGCAATAATTTTAAAATCTAACATTCAAACTTCAATTTAATCACTCGTCTGCCGGCCATTTCATGGCACTCTGATCAACCGCTAATGGCATGGCAGGGCTTGAAATAGACCGCGGCACCGCGGTAATTTGCCGTAATGCCCTCGAAATCAGAGGGTCAACCGCGGCAATTTTTGCCGTGCCCTTGTTTTGTTGAAAATATAATATACCGGTAATTACATTTATCGGGCGACAAACAAAAACGGTACCGACCATCAATTAAGTCGAAATACAATAGGCCTTTATAACGCGGTCTTCCGTTGAGACAGGGTTCGGTCTCGCGCCGTGTCTCGTGCTCTCATCATCAGTTCCGACCTTGACCTATCGTCCGTAGGCTAGACCCGCGGTGAGCGAAGTTTCTTGAATGCAGTAAGATAGCGGTAACGCATAGATCTAAAGCCTACTGTCTTGAGTGTCTTAATCTATGTGTTCCCACACACGCGTTTTATCGATCGATGCAAAGTGTCGCCGACGCACAGTGATGGTGGGTAGGTGGAGAGTTTGCAAAAAATATAGGTCTACAAGCGAGCAGTAATGAATGAAACTTATGAAAGTCTGTTACCAGCTGGACGGGGAATTTCTTGGAAATGGCATCTCAAAGTTATGCGCGTTTTGTTTTACACAAAGAATTCTACAATCATTTTGTGCTACACAGACCAAGGGACACTTTACCGCGAAAAGAAAACGAAGGGATCTGGGTCAAAGCACCGAAAAAAGGGCGAGAAATTTGATGCATTTTCCATTAATTGCTAAGATTTGATACAATATAGATCTACGTGTACTTCATACCAGTACCGTATTAATGAACTCAAATAACTAACCATATCAATATT
>BMAT01002740.1:182763-196226 GCA_019649035.1 Elysia marginata | reverse complement strand
CCCCCCCTTTTTTCTCACACTTGTACGAAGCGCCACTGTGGTACCGCCGGCTTAAAGACAAAATAGTATTTTTAGGCAACGTAATTTCAGACTAGCGGCTGGTCGGCTAGTGCCAGCGTGGTACCAACACAGTGCGCACTAATGTTGTTTTTGATAAAGCACCAGCAGAAAGTGAAGGTCTGCTTTTATGACTTTTTGAGGGAGTAAGCTATATGAATTATTAAACAAATCGTGAAGAAATTCCCACAGCACATTGGTTCCTAAATCTGAGGTCAGATCTACATTTGTACAACTTTCTTTTTACTGTCAATAAGCTCAGGTTAGAGTAGATTGATCTTTTTATTTAAAAAAGATAATATAAATTTTGGCTATGGTACCTAAGCTTATTTTTCTCCTTACAAGATGCGCCAATAAACTGGGACGGGTACACAACGTGTCTCGCGTGTCACATTATTATATAATCATATATTTTGCCTAACATAAGTTGATAGAAATCACTAGCAGCTGACGTGAGCGTCGCGACGTCGAACATTCCTAGTAAAATAAGCTTAGGAACAACATAATTTTCTTTGCGATTTTAGTAGAATTGGGTCAGAAAAGTTTGAAAAACAACGCTATGAGCGCAATCAACGCCTATAAGGAATCCGAAAACTTTACATAGGCCCAATGTCTATCTGCGCACTTGCACTTCATGCACTTCCACAGAAATCTAAAGCCTATTTTTAGATTTCTGTGGTGCACTTCCAAAAACTTCTGTCTCTAAGGGGTTGTTTTCGAACTACTTAGATATACTATGAAAATGATTTTATAATGTATGAAAGATTAATTATTTTTAATTGAAACATTGAAAAAGAAATTATTTTATGTAGTTTGGTGAAAAGTATATTTCGAAAATAAATCACCATGGGGGTGACAAAGCTACTACTTCAAGATGACGTCACTTTGATGCCATCCGCCTGTCCCACCCCGTGTTTATGGAATGATTCGGATTGAGTGTTGGTTTTGAAGCCAGGAGGAAAGGAAACAAAATGAATTATTCCCAAAGTCACACCATACGCGAGTAGTACGTAATATTCTCGAAGATGATGATTAGTTCTAGATAATTTCTTTAATTAGGAATAAGATGAGGCTTTATTTAATCTAGATTTAGATCTAGTATATGTATGAAAACGAAATAGGAAAGTACGTAGGCCGGTGCTGTGGGCGTGAGTGACGAACCCAACCGCACGGAACTGCCTAAAATTTAGATCTATTCTAGAATTCTGATATCTAGATCTAGATCTAAATGCGTAGGCTAAAGAATACGGATAATGCCATAGATTTAGAGTCTAGGTGTAGGCATAACATTAGGTTAAGCTAAATAGATCTAGATAATACTAGATCTAGATTAATTAGACACTAGGCATTAGGTCTATATAGATCAAGATCTAGATTAGATTTAGAGGAATCACTTCCATACCGACGCGCCACTTTGAAATTAATTTAAAGCACTAGATAAACTTGTTACCTGCTACAATATGACTAATCCAATGTTAATGGATGAATATTCACTGGACATTGTTTTAGTGCGTTGTATTTTTATATAAATGGAATTTTCTTTAACCACTCGGGACAACGCAAGTGTGACGCCATTTTGTAAACAGACTTCCTTCATTTCGTTACTTTTACTGGCGCGTCGGTATGGAAGTCTTTCCGATTTAGATACATAGGCTTAATTAAGTGATTCTAGATCAATAGAACGATACAACAAAATGCCTGGCTTGAAAATCTCCTAAGTCGTTGCGGTCCTGTTCAGTAAGCATTCTTATAACATGACAAAACAACAAAAAATAAAATATAAATTTTGAAACGGTGGCAGTATGCTTGTTTCTACTGGAAGAAAGATAGTCGCCTAGAATTTATTGATTTTTAACTTTAGGCGCAAATGTTTAGTAGTACATTTCGCCATAGAATCTGTTTTACTGGACAGGACCACACTGAGTAAGGAGTGCCCAAAACAATGATAATAACTAATAAGATGACATCTGAAGCAGTGTACATTGTAAAAGTAAAGATCTACTGATCTTCTCTAATTAGTCTTAACAAAATAAATGAAGGTTCACTCTGCATTCAAAGAGGCCCTAGAACTGAAAGTCAAGTGTTAATATGGATCAGAATTAAGTCTCTATCAAAAAGACTAAAATTTGTAAAGGGTCAAAAATTTTATCTCATTTGCTAATGTGCTACATTTCCTGTTTTACTGTATAGGCCTACATTAAAGGGCAATGGCTGCTTGTTGCCTAGGTCCTAGAATGTTTCTCATGACATCTATGAAGTTCTTAGCTTTGAGTTTGAGTTTGACCACATCTCCCTGAACATTAGGAAACCAACGGAAATGCTTTGACTTGAGACTGTAAATCGACAGAGGTGTAGTTATACGATTGTAATATTGTTGGGTGAGATCGGTGAATCGGCACAATCCATGGATTGTCCTGCCCGATTAATGAATTCTCAAAAAGTGTGATAATTCATGGATTTTTGCTCGTTTCATGAATTCACTGATCTTGCAGGACAATCCATGGATAAAAACGGCAAGCATAAGATATATTTTCTACGTAGTACTAGTAACATTGCTAATGTTAATATAGCTTCTACTTCTATCTTCTCTGCTTTTATCAGTAATACTGTGCTTACATTTTTGTGTCTTTTGTGTCATGTGTATGAAGTTTCAAACTGAAATTTTTTTAACAACAATTGACGCTCTCTTAATATATTATACTGTAGACAAGTAAGATTCAGAGCAATATTCAAGAATTAGATCAGGGTTCCCGCGCGGTCCTGGAATTCCAGGAATCCTGGAATAGTACTTGAATTTTAGTTTCCCCAAAAAAGTCCTGGAAAAGTGCTTGAATTTTGTATTCGGTCCTGGAAAAGTCTTTGAGTTTATTGACCGACTAAAAAATATTTATTTTGTCAACTACTGAACTACGATACCGGTTCTTTCTTCCTTCTTTTCTGTGTATCAGTTTCTGCAAGTATTTCTAATACTTGCGGTGTATGAGTAAATTGAGCGCAGCACTGTAGATATGAGCAAAGGTTGTGCCCCTGTGCGGTCAATAGGCCTAGGTCATTGCCCGAGTTGGTAGATGTGCATGGATTTTTCTTGCCCGATCGCTTCACAACACTGAAGGGGAAGACAATCATCACAATGACCCACACATGCGATCACTGGCAAATTATGTTGACTTCATTCACTGCGCGGCCTTGATTAGTTGGTTATCTGAAGACCCCCACCTAAATCTAAATATTTTCACCATTACAAAGTATTTTTCAAATTAGGTTGTTTCGATACTAAATGGACATATATATTATGAAACTTCATTTATTTATCTGGGGTCTAAGCGCCTTCAATCCACACACTTTTTACAATTAATAATGATTAATCTTAACCTCTTTAAAACTACACCGTTGATTGGCCGGTGGTCCTGGAATTTGAGAATAGGTCCTTGAAAAGTCCTGGAAAAGTACTTGAATTTCTTTCTTGACAGGGTGCAGGAACCCTGTCATTTGCATACAGGATGAACATATATTCATCCCTGTTAAAAACTGACTGAACTATACCCGAATGCAGATGACCTCTTGCAATTTCAAATATTTCTGAAATAAATAGGCTACACCCTGATAAACAAAAACATTCAATTGGTACCGAGATAATGTGTTCACAAAACTCAAAAGACAACATCCATTGATTCAAGCAGCTTTCCCCAATGTCGACGTAACCCTCAAACTATTCTTGCCTTGATGGTGACAAACTGTAGTGGAGAGCGATCAGTCTCAAAACTTAAAAGAGCAAAGAATGAAGCAAAATCTAAAACCCAGGGGGTGTTGTGACATCTGCTCGATGGGTGAATTCATGAAACAGAAATGTTAAAAAGTCCATGAATTGCACTTTTTATGAATTCACCAATCACGCAGGACAATCCATGGATTGACCGATTCACTGATTGCGCCCAACATGATAACTACAGTTGGAGGTAAACATAAAATTGGTAAATTCTTAGTGAACAGAATTTTTTCTATTTATAAAGTAATTTCTAAATCAGGAATTTATACCTGTTAAAAGTGGAAAATATTCCTAGATGTCATCAATATCAAGACGAAGTTTTGTTGGCAGATTTCAGGTGAAAGGTGCATCACTCATCAATGAAAAAACACCAAAATGGTCTATAAACAGCTTCCCTGGGCTCATGCGATAATAAATGGTGATGTTTAGGGTGCAGCAAAATCTACCTGGCCTGCTGTAGACTTCACTACTAAGTTAATTCCTGGTGGATAATGATAGAGCTAATGTTTACAAATTAGAACAGGTCATCTAACAGATGTGGGATATGCGTCAGACATGGTCTTAAAATCACGGTCATTTTAAAAGAAAAGGATGTGACTTTTGTTTGTCTTCTAAGATTTTTGTAGAGTGTATGCTCATAAATAGCTAAGGCAGCCAGTGTGTAGAACCATAAAAGAGTTTCTTCAATCAAGAAGTTTCATTCACTGATAGTGATCAATTCCCGATGTAAAACTTAAGGTAAAAGATGGCCAGCGAGGATTCCAGGAGCAGCAATAATCATAATGAAAGTTGCTGAACAATTTAGCATACATAGCTCTTAAAAGTAAATCTCAAGCTAGGAGAGTAAAAGTCTCACCTCGTACTGTTATTCTCTTCTCTTCCTCCTCCTTCTCCTACTCCTCATCCTTCTCCTTCTTCTTCTTCTCCTTCTTCTTCTTCTTCTTCCTCTTCTTCTTCTTCTTCTTCTTCTTCTTCTTCTTCTTTTTCTCAACTCCCTCTCTCTCCCTTCCTTTCGTTTCATTATCTGTACCTGAACACAACGATTTTCTCTTATCATGATTCTGGGAAAATCGGGAAAAGAAGCCTTCCCAACAAAGTTCCTCACTAAGTGAGTCTGACTGTTCTGACTTCTCCTATTGGTAAAGTAACAACTTTTTACCTTCACTCCAAAAAAGTTTTAACCGAATTTCCTATCTTGTAAACTTATGCAAGGCACTGCTCAAAGGCAAATGTTTTTTAAGCTTTTTGAAGATTTTGATGAACCTGATCTGATTACTCAGATTAGGATTTAGCCTAGGGCAGGATTTCTGCATTGGAATTAGGATCTAGAAGTTACCCTTCATTATTCTTCATTTTGTCAGTATTTTTGTCCACAATAAAAAATAATGAATGTCATTGCATAGGAACTTAGTTTATTTCTAAGTACAACTCAGATAAAATGTTTACCATGAAGTTTACTTCTTGGCTAGGATTGCACCTCTTTGTAGAAATCTTTCCGGACTTAGAGCCTGTTTATAAATTCTGTACAGCAGTGCTCCTTTACAACAGGTTTATGGAATCCCTTCTTTTCTCTAAAGTCTCTTACCTGTATGTGGGTATCATGCAACTGTCAAACAACCGTGGACTTGAATGCAGTGGGAAAAATTTGGCAAGCTTTAGCGAAATTGTAGTAAGAACAAAACAAGGAACCTTTACATCTAGGCAAAGCCTACTTAAGATCCTGGGCCCATTCTGAGCTTGGCTCGTACTCAAAGGTTCTTATTACCTTTGTCAATGCAGTTTACGAGTCACTAGTCAGTGTACTTGGAAAAGGAGTGGGGGGGAGGTTGAAACTGTGCGGCATTGTCATTAGCCTTTCTGGTGATGGATGAGAGGCACTGCAAGTTTAGATCAAAACGATACATGTATATATTTAAAGCTTATCATTCATGCAAAGAGTTCATTTAAAAAGGTCTTCTTCTAGACCTAGATTTGTATGTATATTGTCTTTATCATCTATGGAAATTTTATGGAACATCTAAGTATTATCTATTAACTACCTGAAAAAAGGTTCCCTATCCTCTTAAGATTAAAAGACTAGTGGTGTTTACAACAGGTTTAGGCAGCTTAGGGGAAAGATGCTTTTAAACTAACCCCTTCACTGCTACACAAATTGCGCACATGTGTGCTAAGAAAATTCTTAAGGAAGCACTGAAGCATGGTCATTTGACTAAGACTAATCTGAGTCTTGATTGTCTTCTTGGTAAATCCATCTTTGATTAGATTTAGATCTAGAATAAGCATCTGTGTAGCAAAACCAAAGCCTACGCCACGGCAGAGGTATTCAGCTGGCCATGACTAGGCCCAACCATACACAGCACATGCATGCGACTGTGTGTGTGCGAGTAATGAACTCAGCTGCTGGGTATTCTTTGTACAAAAGTATAGTTGGAATTGGCTATTTTTGGTTCCTCAAGGCTTTGACCTTTATACTACCTTAATACTATTTTTGTCGACCTTCAACCTTTCTGAGGATACTATTTTTGTCCACTGAAAGCAAGGATTGGTTATAATATCTAGTAGGCGAAACAAAACTTGGTTTATAAAAATAATAAGTAGTGCCTGGACAGTGTACGTTCACAGGGCATTAGACCCACTGGGGCAGTAGCACGTAAGGCTTACATACACAGCAGTCAAGTAGTTAAAAACAATAAAAGTTTCCAGGAATCGTTATTTGCTGAAAGTAGTAATAAAAATAAAGCTTAATTTATTTTTACAATCTATTTAAAATAGTATCAAAATTCTGCTGTTTTCAAGTCCATCACTGCTACTCAAATATCCCCCTCTGTGCCAAGACAATTTCTAAACTCATAGATCTAAACTGAATTCCAGTTTCAGATAAATCCCAATGTTTTGTCTGTGTCAAATCAATTTTAAGTTATGGATACAACCAAAACAGTATCTTAACATACTAAGCCTGCGCATGATGCTAGAAACTAGTGTCAGTCCTGGTCACAAACTGGCCTATACTGGCCTATACTGATGCTTCAAAATACAATCATGAGAAGTGTCTTTTTGTTTACAAGTTACAAAACTGGGTCTGAGACATCATTCCCAAAACTGAGACTGAATCATGAGCTAAAATCAGCCTAATACGTCTTAATGTTTAACTTTTTATTATAAGAGAAAACAATTCTTTTCAATGAAAACTTTCTATGAAAATTAAAAATGCGCAAAACAAAGCAGGCATAATATAATACATCTACAATGCTCATAGATATGCCTATTGAAGGATATTGTTGATTATTATATATGCTGTATATGTCTACAGTACACTTAACTGGTCACGTCGCAGTTTATTATATATTATATTACAAAATTATGTACAAATTTAGAGTGTTTGCCTACCATAATATAACTGCTTATTAACTTGCTTGCTATTGATACCCAATGAATGTAGAGGTATTCATTTGATTGCTATGTATGGAATAAATTTCTTAATACATTTACTCATCCAATTTTTTTTTTGTCTTTCAGTCGCATCACACTGCCTATGTCAGTAGAAGAGGTAAGTTTCTATAGTTTGCAATTTTTTTATGCATTTGAATTTGATTAAAAGTGAAAATTTTTTTTTGCGAAAAATTCCAACCCAATGAAAGAAAATAATAAATATAAAGAATATCATAATTGGGTCACTTAGCAAAGCCATTTTTATGTTACAATTAAATGGAAAAACCTTTGACAAGGGCGTAATGTCATGATGACAATTTATATTTCAAATCTCTTGGGAGAAGACCTCTAAAAGGCCATCCACACTAAGCAGTCCAACCGTCAGTCAGCAGTCTGTTTGGCCTATTTGTTGTGTGATAGGTGGAACTGCCAGTGTACAAGAACACTGCACAGGTTTTTGTCGGGTGATCAGGCAAGCATCAAGCAAGCATTCTAAGGCCTCCAGAATATTCAACATGCTTGATATTTTGGCTCATGTTTTGTCTAGCGGGGGTGTCACAACCAAACGATTTATGGCCTCTATTGTATTCCTCCCACAGAGGATGTTTTTTTATCTCTTTAGAAAGTTATACATTAGTCGTTCATCAAATCTGAAGACAGGTTTGGAATCAGTGCATCAAAATTAACAGATAGACCCGTAAGTGTATTTAGTTAGAGCTTATTGGAGGACCTTGGTTTTTAAACCAAAAAAAAGATCAACTTCTAAGTCTTCTTAAGATTTACTATCAACCATCCTTTTACTGCACCGATGATAAGCAATGCTTCGTTTTCAATCTCATTTCTAGATAGCTATGTTTGTGCTGTACTGTAGATTTGCCCATTGGCATTAAAAAGACGAACAGGCTTTTGTTGTTAAAAATATAGTCTTGCCCAACGTCGCAAACATTATTTATATTCATTTTTATGTCACAAGGTGAAATGAGGTAGAAATATCTAAACAAGTTTAACGGTTTGAGGTGAATAGAGTACTGCACAAAGGGATTCTATAATAGTTGTTTGTATTTCTCCTTGTTTTAACTAAATCACCTTGAATTTCTATACTATGGCAGATTGACGATCTGCTGCCACAAGTTCATAACCTTTTATCCTTCCTACCTCGTTCAACTCTCATCAAATGTTTAGATTCATTTCTTTTGCCAAAAATGTATTTATTATGTTCGTCAAAAGTTTTAACTTTATAATTATATTTAGCCTAAACTTTAAGAAAGCAACGGCTTTATGGTATAAGGAAAACAATATTGAAATATTGTTGCTAAAAACGCAATTTATCTGATAGCCTCTCGTCAGCACTGGTATGACCTCCTAGTGTTGTTAAACGTTTCTCAATAAATTCTCCCTTATATGCGAAATCATCTGAATGAGGTAAAAGATTTTGTTAAGAATATTAATATCTATGTATCTTTTTTTTTCCACTAATTAGTCAACCAATTGCATCACTTATAACAGAACCATCAAAATTTTTTTGAAAAATCAGACACTTCGATTCTAGCTTTAGCAGTTGCACTATGCTAGCCTTATTTTTACCCCCTTAAACGTTTAAAAAAAGTGAATTAGTCATAAGTAATTTCATTACCTTATCCAGTCGAGCTATCCAATAACTGATGTAGCATGGCTATAGTTTCCGCCTCACAAGTGTACTTCACTCTGAACTGTCCTGTCTAAGTGATAATGTGGAGGGCCCTTATGTCCTTATGTCTGTCAACTTACTGTCTCAGCCTCAACCAAATTTTTTTTTTTTTTTGTAACATAAAACGGCTTCTTTGTGCACAGTCACATATGAAAATATGATAAAAAATTTCACTTCCAATAATGACATATTGCTGCTGTATGTTTCTAACCTACCCGCTTCATTAAACCCAAGCTCTTGAGCTAACTGGCTAGAAACATACACACGTAACGGTTGCTGTTGGTCTCTAATTGACTAATTCTATCCTTAGCTCAAACTCTGAGTTAGCTCATTAGAAGCCTACAGTGTTTATAAACTGCACAGGATGTAAAATGTTGCAAGCAGACCTGATAACAATCAGTTACCATAGTTTTTGTCCATTGGTACAGTTACAGTCTCCGTATACATAATCCTGCCATCTTTAATGCTGTTACACATATTGTACTCTTGAGTTTACTTTAAAACGCCCATCTATAGCCCCAATCTACTAGTAAGAGGACTTTGCACATAATCCGGCTCTTATGAGGACATGAAAAATATGGCGATCTGTCATCATTATGAATACAAGAGACTATCAGTATTGAATCTCCCTGACCATGAAGGAGTTGTTAGATTGCAATAAAATTTGTGCATGCATTATTGCAGAATCTAATCTTTAACTGTGCGAAAGATTGGTGAAATCCGTTCATTATTTTTTGTGCTGCTGTGAGGAAACAGCCCATTGGGAAGCAACACAAGGGAGAAATTCTGTTTCTTTCTGCTGGCACAGTGAAAAAAATTGAACTGGGCTCAGTAATGAAAAATATTACCTAAGCGCTTAAAAAAACAATACTGAAATTTATCAATAGATGTTAAAAGAGTATGAGGAAAGAAGAACATCATATTTTTGGTAAAATTTGGGGTAAGAAAGTTCAAGTGTGGACATTTTGATGTGATTTGATGTCATAAATGAGATCCATGCCCAACGTTCTTGGGATGTGCTAACTGAGGAGAATGTTTTGAAGA
The DNA here is from genome assembly GCA_019649035.1 of Elysia marginata. NCBI lineage: Eukaryota > Metazoa > Mollusca > Gastropoda > Plakobranchidae > Elysia > Elysia marginata. The sequence continues at coordinate 186,243 of BMAT01002740.1, read as the reverse complement.
TAACAACAAAAGAACTCATAATCTCAGATCAAAGGGTTTTAGTAAGAGGCATATACATGTGCTGTACATGTCAAAGTATCTGCTAGTTGCGTCCCTTACAAGTTGACAGGTGGAAAAAAAAGTATAGAAAAATTTGTGTTGCATGTTATTTTTAGATTGTGTAAAAGAAAACACTTTAACTGGCTGACTTACAACTATAAATGAAACTTGGATCTACGTTCAGTTACCTGAATAGAACACATTATATGAGAAAAATGAGGTTTCCAGCATTGCTGAATATAGGTTGCAGAATGCATCCTTGGGAGTTTTTCTTTCAAGGTCAAAGGGCGATGGGAAAAGTGTTGATCTGCATGGTGGCTATGTTGAAAAATAAAAGAAAATGTTTGAAATTTGATGTATCTTATCTTACCTCCTTCATGGTTAGAAAGATTCAATATTAATAATCCCTCATAATGCTTTTAATTGTAAAAATGATTTTTACAGTATCTCAGTAAGTTTCATCCAAACAGTCCCACCAGACTCCAGATGTCATGTCTACATAATTTTCTAGTCAGACAAAACTTTACCAATCATCGGGTGTTTGTCAGTCAACTTTGCCCATCACACATAAGACCGCCAGTTTTATCCCACCAGTGGGTCCACATCTACTTCTATCCTCACAGAAAAGTGTGCTAACTGTCAATGAAAAAAAGGGGGCAGAGTAATTTGTAAATTATACACAATGTAACAAAACCAGCTGGTAAGATACACACAGCGTCACCGTGATGAGATACTGCTGATCTTGCCATTTGATAAGCCTTTTATGTAGAACAATAAGACCTAAACTTTCATTACTAGCTTCTTTACCCATGTAAAAAATAGAAGTCAGAGATACAAAGAAATTAACATAAAAGAGAAAAAAAAACCTTTTGAATTGTTAAAGGAATTTTTAAACCTGCGACCAATTTGAACATAGCTTGGGGTCTAAGAAAGGAAGTGTTATGATTAATTTTTAAGCTGCGTTTGAAGTATGTTTGCGCTCTTCATTCATAGTCCCAACCCCCCTCTAATCCTTTTTTTTTTTGGCTCCTGAAGACCATTTCTATAATTATACTGTAACTGCAACTTGTATGTGTAGATTTTTTTTTACCGTCAGGCAGTTCTTACATAATTAACAAACATTTTGTATCTGAAAGTTCTTTCATATTTTTGTTTATCTTTTTCTATTTTCAGTATCATGTAGGTCAGTTGTATTCTGTAGCACAAGTCAGTAAGAATGAAACAGGTGGAGGCGAAGGGGTGGAAGTGGTTGTTAACCAACCTTTCGATGCCAACACACATGCCCCAAATCCCCCACTTACAGCAAACGGGCAGACTTTCACCAAGGGCCAATACACCCATAAGATCTACTACCTGTCCCAGTAAGTTGGATTGTCATTTAGTGCATGCAGATTCAAATAATGGCAGATTGTCTCATTTTGTGTCATAGTATTCAATTAAATTTTCTTTTATGGCTGAGAATTATTTTTTTAATCCAGTTCTCAAGAATGAATCATCAAAGTGCTTGCCAAATGAAGAAAAGAGCTGGATTTGAGGCGTAATGTTTAATTTGAAATACAAAATTGAAATTATGCTTCTGTATGTAATTATCATGTTTTGCATAAATCAGACTCTGTCAGTATCTGCGTCTGCTCATGTCCTTTTACAAAAGTATAAACTGAAGGTGGAAGATACAACTTCCTCAGTACTATTTAGATGCAGCAGCGGTGTTTGAGACATTTGTTCCATTTTGTTTCCATTTTGCATCAACTGCTGTTTTACCCTAGAAGTGTCAGTACATGGACAAGTTATAAATTCATCCTCAATTACATTTGGTCATGACTTGTTATGTATTGTTGAGTGACCCCCTCAACTGAAGTTAGGCTGCCTAGTTTCAAATAATCCTGCCGACAAAAATTCAGTAAAAATTGAACTTTTATATTTTAAGCTAGAAATGCCCTTCAAATCTACTAAATTTAAATAAAAACTGTTGTGGCTCAATTCATTCAGTTTTTCATTTTAATTAAAAATATAAATGCTTTATATTGTGGTCTTTGGTTTTATCTCTTTTTTGTAAATCATAAACTTTAAAATAATTAATAAGTTTTTATCCCCCCCCCCCTCTCTCTCTCGTCTCGTCTCTCTGTCTTGCTATGGATTTCCACCCAGGAATACAAAGGTTTTTTAACTGTGGTACATTTAAGATGACTAAGCTGAAAAAAATAGATTATATATAATATGTTTTACAGGGTGGCAGACACATTCAAACGTAAATTAAGATTTGTGCATACATGTATTGCATAGATATGGTTACTATGGTAAGCTTGAAATGTAAAAAAGGGGCGTAAGTTGAATCGTAAATGAAAGCTGATTTACACTACAATCTAGTCTCTCTATAGACCCGCATATCTAGAAACATCTGGTGTTTCCGTGTGTTTATTTCTCCGTAGTCTTTCTCTCTCGCTCAGGTTTTCCACCCAGCCCTAAATCTTTATTTTCTCTCTCCTTTTAGATCTCTGTCAACCCTCTCTTTTCTTCCCATGCCACTCTCCTCCGTAACTGAACAGTCGATTTCTTTCTTTCTCCCATCTCAGCCCCATTGCCACCCTTTCTCTTTTCTCTCTCTTTTTCATATCACTGCTCCCTTCACCTATGTATTTATCTCGTATGCCCTTTTTAATGCATTCTTTATCTCCCCAACCCTCATCTCTCTGCCATTCTCTCTCTTTTTTCATTATCTTCTCTGAACTCTGCTCCTCCCTCATCTGATATCACCACCATTCATATACTTCCGCTCATTCTAACCCATTGTCTCCCGCAACTCTCACTCTTCTTTCCTTTCGATGTCATTTCTCTCCGTCTTCCTGATTGTCTTTCTGCCGAATGTGTCTGTCTTTCTCTTTCGCTTTCTTTGACCGTCGTTCGGTCTGATTCCTTTTAAACATCTGCCTACTTCCCCCTCTCCCTTTCGTCATCTCTTTTTCGCTGCCACCTGTAACACAAATTCTCACTACCGTCAGGTCACCCTGTACCAGTGGTCATGCTCCCATCCCCCCTTCGCCGCGAATGACTCAAAACACTGGCTAAAGACGGGGGATTATTGATCTTGGTAAAACTGGGAAGGACGGTTTAACTGTCAACTGTCTAGCCCTGTTTAACCCAGCGACCCACTTGTGCTCATTACACCAACAGTAAAACTGTAAGCGTACCTCTACTGCTATGAGCTATACAGAGTCACTGCTGGTATAGCAAGTGTTGCTCACTACCAGTCTTCACTCATGCCAGCTGAGATCAATGGAAACACCTGCACTTTCTTTTCTGTGTTTAGTTCAACGTCGCCCAAGCTTCCCCGAGATGCTGATACGTAGTGCGCCTGAACTTTGCTGCTCTCTTGTTTGTGTTGAATTGGCAGCTTTTTTTTTTCATTCCTCTACACCGTCTTCTCCAGTTTTGAGACAATCT